>JBAMJV010005308.1:0-93740 GCA_037951105.1 Echinarachnius parma | reverse complement strand
GGGGGAAGGGGAGGGGGGTGAGTTGCTGAATCATGCAGTTGCAAGTGAAAGGCTAACAAAATGAAACCTAGTTTACTGGCCAGGAGACAATCAACAACAACAAAAACAATAATAACATGCATTAAACAGGCCTCGTTAAAGCGCCAAAAAGGGAAATTACGACCTCGTAAAACTTGGAAAATGGGAAAGGAAAAATAGACCTTGTAAAACTTGTTAAAGCGCGAAATCAGGAAATGTTAAAAAACAAAAGACCCTGCGAAAAAGGAGGGATTACGTAGCTTGTAGAACCTGTTTACCCACTAAAAGTAATTAAGCACCCCTGTCAAACCTGTGAACAATGCTTCAAGGATACATCAATCTGGCAACAAGCTCACAATGGACTGGTGTTCGTGGGCCTGTAAATGCTATTGTGTTTGACTGACAAGGTACGAACCAGGTTGCACGTAATACAATACAATATCAAAACTTGTCATAGTTGATGGAACATTTGTCTCGATATATTAATTTGATGTCAGTCATGACACTGACTAGATTGGGGCCTATAAATGCTATAAAAACAATTCAGAAACAGGTGACGTATCTAAAATTATATAACAATACAAAACATAGGCCCAACTTATTATAACTTCGTATTTAAGGTAAATTATATCATAAATGTTATTAATATAATAATATTAATTTCGACTTTGAGGCCGCCTGATGGTGATTTATTACCGTCTCTAAGCGCTTTTACAACGTTTATTACCTCGTTGTATGAAAATAGAGTTCCTAGCTAATGAGGCAAACGAGTTCGATATACCTGCAGTTTAATGTGCACACTCTCAACTCCATGAGAGTATTCTAGCCAGGCTACCTGTAAAAAAGGTGCACATATGTTCTAACAAACACAGTCCACCCCTATAGTAATACCGAGTGCAACATATCATTATGTGGATTTCAAAAGGTCTTGCTAAAGGACAATATTTGGATTTAAATTTGGGACATCACACTATCGGGTAATTACGATATTAACTCAAGGGGTGGGAAACATGCGATTGTTCGTCAGCATGCAATCAAAAAGAACAGAAGTACTTGTACTTGTTTTGTTATCAATAATTCGGGGAATATTCAACATCATATTACTTATGGGGAATTCCAAACTAGAAATGCGTTGAAAATGAGAAAGATAGCATTATGATTCAGTTAGCAAGAGACAATGGAAGGAAAGCGTTATTGGGTCATCAAAGCAACTCTCGTGACATTGGCCCGGAGTTGTCATGGTAACGAAGTTCTAAATCGGAGTAGATATATGGCATGCACGAGGGGCAGCAACTGATGCAACCTCCCCCCCCCCCCCCCCCCCCCCCCCCCCCCACCCCCCCCCCCCATCCCTTGCCGGAAAGAAGGAACACACTCATCCACAGTCTCTATTGAACACATTGTGATTCACAGTGTGGACCACAATGTTAATTCGAGCGTTTTCATAGTGTGAAAGCCAACTCACACAGTGAACACACTGTGAAAATTGCTGAGAACACATGCAGTGTGAGCGCACCGTTTTACATACTGTGTAACCGCAGGCAATTTCACACTAAGGCGATAGTGCCCTCATAGTGTGTTCACAGTGTGTACACAGTTGTGTAGTTGGGGTTCACACTACGAAAACGCTCGAAATCAACATTGCGGTCCACACTGTGAAACACAGTGTGTTCACACTGTTGATGAGTGTGTTCTTTCCGGCAGCCCGCCCCCCCCCCCCCCCCCCTACCCCAATCTCCCCTGGGGATCTGTAGTGTCCGCTATCCACATTCTGTAGTGAAAAATATATAACATTTCGTATATTTCAGTTTTTAGTAATTATTAACATGAAATACTGATTTTTAAAAAATTGAATAATAATCATACACCTAAAATCATAGATGTATTTAACGGTTGATGGAATTGATTTTTAATTCCACTTTGAACATTATAATGTTCACAAAATCAGCTAAGAGTTTTGAACGCCTTTAAAAAGGAGAGAACTAAAAACGGTAGAATCGTGATATGAAAACAGGAAAGTGAATACGATATTCGGGTGACATAGACCATGTAGACTAGGACGGGGGAGAGCGTAGGCTCGTGTCAGTCTACATATAAATTCTATAACTAAACCCGCCTCTCCCCGCATTTCAAATTAACCATATATTTAGTACATGATTCACGAGGCTTTCACAGTTCGTTGGTTTAACCCATTTTCAGTCGGGATCAAGTTAAATTCAGAGTAAGCAATATTTCAAAATGATCAGCATCTGTATTTCACGTGACCCCATTTCCGCCACGATGTCGATGTAGACAAGGGGGTGTTCCACAAAGACTCCTATCTAAGTTGAACTTAAAGGTACACTTGAGTATTGGTACTTCCCGAAATGCCCCTTGACACTAAATTGGTTGGTTGTAATTCCATTTGAAAATTCCTTGAATAAAACATGTAAAATGAGAATCATTCCCTTTCAAATGCTCTCATAGTTGAAAAATTTGATTTCAAGATATTTTATTCATAAGTCTACCGACCGGGGGACATTTGACTTTTTAGAAAAATAAAAAAATGCTTATTTTTTATAGACTACTGTACTTTAAAAAAATCTAAATATGTTTTTAAATAGTTGTTGATGATCTCTCTATTGAATCATTATTTTAACAAAACATCAAATGCACAATTTTGTATGAAAAAATTGCTAAAACCTATGAGTTTTTAGAGGAGAGCTCCCTCTTGAGTTGTAACGGCTCTTTTTTTTGTTTATGATAACAGGGTTTTTACTTAGTCGTTTGTAATTGTGCATACCTTTCGAGCATGGTGGAGTTATAACTTTTAGTTTGTACCGTAATGATGCAGGTTTTGGTTACTAAAGTTAAGTTTGACCAATACTCAACTATCCCTTTAAACGTTAAATTCAAAATGCGACTTAAAATTATGGTGCGTCATTCGTATAGCCTTGAATAAAACATACTCAAAGGAAACATGCAAATATGTGAGGCTTTTAAGAAATTTGACTTACAAAACATAAAACGTCCTTTTACAAAATATTGATGACATTAACCAAATGACAGAATTGGTGTATATCAAAGGGATCCTGTAACTATGTCCCATCCCACACAACTTGCTTTGAACTCTAGCGGTTCTAAAATACCTCTCGATCTGTATGAGAATTGCCAAATATAGACATGGAACATATTTTTGTTGGGGGGGGGGGGGTTTCTTTAAATTTGTCTTCCGTTATAAAGATATGTATGATTGAAGTGTTAAGTGGATGATGTCAACTGTGTACAAAGTCAGTGCAATGAGTATTCGAATATCACTGTATAGTTTCTCACGTTACTCGGCCATCTGCATGGTCATATGTAATTCATTCACCTTGGAACTGTCACACATCGCTCAGTGGACACATCAAATCACAAAGCAAAGATACATACTTTGTCAACCCTTCATCAGATGTGTATCATGTCGACAAAGTTACTAGATCATAAAGAACATAAATGTTCCTTTATTTTGTTAAAGGAAATATTAATGATTTCAACCCAATAATATGCTGCATAATAATACTAGTTTGTCGATTTTACCGATGTCAGCTAACGACTTTATACAAACATAATTTTTCAGTTCAACTTTAAAAAAACGAAATCTATTTGAAACACCCCTTGATGGCTAAGGGGTGTTTCCATAGTGACTGGGGTGAAGCGTAATTAGTTTGGGATGAGCTTCAAGTCAGTTTCAGGGCGCGTACTCCTAAATTTAGAAACACATATTATTATAATCAATTTATGAGCTCGAAATGTCATTATAATTATGGATCATGCAGTCCTCATTACAATACTTGTTTTTATTAATCCACAAACTCCCGTATATATAGCGAGGATGTTGCAAACATCGTACCGTCAACAACATACTCAAAACTGGGGGTGTTTCACATAGATCCTAAGTTGAACTTAACTCTAAGTTGGACTTCGAAAATATGGAAAGCCGTTAGTTTCTTTGAATTTGTTTGTAAAGGTTCTTTTAAAAGGCAGAAAATTGTTGATTCAAATGATTTTATTCCAAGGCTACAGATGGCTTACCATAAATTTAAAGTCCAACTTAGAGTTAAGTTCAACTTAGGATCTTTGTGAAACACCCCCTTGTCAATTTTGTAGATGCACATAAAGTATCTCAATAACACATTCAAATATTTATCCCATAATTTGTATATATTACGTATGTTGAATATTGTGTATGAGTCTTCTTAATGTGTATGATATTGTTAATGTTTTATATACTCTGTAAATTCATTTGTAATTTGCTTTCTCGGCTACCATGGCTACAGTGAATACAAGACTCTTGAATTGAACTGAATTAAATTAAAAGACGTTCCCTCAACAACAACAACAACAACAACAACAACAACAACAACAACATCAACAACAACAACAACAACAACAACAACAGCAACACCAACCACAACAACAACAACAGCATCTATGAAGTATACTGTGCGAAACAACATTTGTGCTCTATAGTATCTGGCATAGCAAGTGTTTAGTTTTGCTTTCAGAGATGTCTTCCTGTATACCACTTAACCCGTTTCGCCCGGGAATCTTATATATCATCATTCAGATCTATGGGAAGTTCAAGTATTAGAGGAGAGAACCGGTTAACGTGCATAGGAGAGGAAAGGGTTGCCCATGACAAACCGGTCTCCACGGGAATTAAGACATATCCTATCAGTATCAGGCCATGCCGACTCAGCATATAATAATCACATGTGTATTCGATTCTACCCAACTGTCAAAATCATCTCCATGTGATTTGTCTCTGTAAATATTATCTTTTTTTAGATTTGTTGAACCCAAATAGAGATACTTGACAACGGCCACGAGTGTTCATAATTAAGCATCAGAGTGTAAATCGGGAACCCCCTTGAATTATAAGTCGTTCCCTCAAGTTATTTGCGTCCGCCCTACTATAAGTCGTTCCCTCGACTTAAAAGTCGTTCCCTCAACATATAATTCGTTTCCTCAACTTACAAGTCGTTCCCTCGAGTTATATGTCGTTCCCCCGACTATACATCGTTCCCTCGACTTATATGTCGTTCCCCCGACTATAAATCGTTCCCTCGACTTATAAGTCGTTCCCTCGACTTATAAGTCTTTCCCGCAACTTATAAGTCGTTCCCTCAATTTATAAGTCGTTACCTCAATTTATAAGTGGTGGTGGGAAAGTCTTAGTACATTGGTAAGTCGTGGGGAACGAACAAATATTATACATTTTATCAGTTGTGAGACAGTCCTAGTTTTGTAGGTCGTGGGTACGAATATTCATCAGTCAGTCTCAAGAAAAACTTTAGATTTGAATGTCATGGGAACTTTCGAAACAAGTATTGCATGTCATCCTACTATACGGGCTCCGTATATAAATATATGATATACGATTAACTAATTCAAGATTGGTTTCCCAGTGTGGTGAAATATGAGCTGAGTGAACGGGGCAAAACTCATACTTGTCATTACTTGGTATCAAATACCAAGGTATATATCATAGCCTATATGCAGGGTCAGAATAGCTCAGTTGGTAGAGCAGAAGTAGGGCAATAATAAACAAATATACCATGCACTGAGAGCCTCTAGTTGAAATTATGGATTCCGAGGTGACAGGAAAAGCACTATGTTCTGAGGGTCGTAGACCCGAAGAACATAGTGCTTTTCCTGTCACCGAGGAATCCATAATTTCACTAGTGGCTCGAAATAGTGCATGATATATTTGTTTTATATCCTTCGCATAATCACAATCATCGCAAAAATAAATGATTTCAATTAAATTAAAGAAAAATATAAAGAAAAACAAAACATTGATCATGGAACCATCACTGCACAGACTATGTTCTGTTTGTGACACTGACCCCCTTTGCGCAATAGCCCTAGCGCAGAGCGCGTATTGCGCTATCTTTCCATTCATGGTTACGCGCCTTAACAACTAATGCGCACCCAAATGCAAAACGCGCGCATCAAAGTGAATAATTAACCTGCTTTACATACTACACACGTTATTGTATGGAGATAATAGTTATTCGTACATTGCACATACAGCTAGTGCAGTGCACACCGCGGCCGATTGTTAAATGACGAATTAGTGTCACGACCACAGAAGGACAACGATGCACAATGTGCACCATTGTCGTAATTTTAAAATTCGAATACCGCTACGTTATACATGAAATGCATCTCTAGAATATTCTTTGGAACTTATTAATATTCACGGGTGAAAATATGCTGTATTTCTTTTTAAATAACTCTTTGATAAATCTCGTCGAGCATCTTTCGCAAGCTAAAACAAGACCTCTGCTCGCAGGGAAGTTTTACAACACGCATCTCTATGGGCTCAATATGATCACCTGGCGTCTATGACGTCATTCATGGAATAGCATTTACTATTCCATGAATGACGTCACGCATAGCACATTTTTCTCCATGGTCATTACTATGTTTGGTCACATGACGCTATGTAGGCCAATAACTGAACAGGATTTCATTCATGTAGGATATAATACAAAATATAACAAATAATAATAACAATAATAATAATAATAATAATAATAATAATAATAATAATAATAATAATAATAATAATAATAATAATAATAATATAAATTATTTCATATGTTCGTTGCTCACAAATTACATATATAATTATATAAAAATTAAAGGATTATAAGAAATGCTTACCTTGGGTCGTGCCGTTGGATGCCATAGTAGGATCATTAGATCCAACCAGATGAATAGTCTTATTATATCCAACGAATAGAATCGTCTATTCCAGTACCTTCAGAGGAGTATGGTCATTTTGGACGAAGCATCTGTTTCACTGTTATCTTATCGTGCGTTTGTGTGTAATAACTCAATGTAATCGTCTCTACCAATATTCTGCGAGTCAGTTCAGTTTAGTTTATTTGGATGACCAACAAAAAGTTAAAACAAATCCAAAGTCAATTTGGACGTAGCATCTGGATTATTTATATAATCTGAGTACCATCGGTGAGGGAGAGAACCATGAACCAGGTACCAGGAACCAGGAACCAACTGGGGAAGAACCAGGAGTGAAGAGACGACTTGTTTGGGTCATGAACGAGGAAAAGTTCCGACGAAAGATCGGCGTGCTACGAAACAGAATTTAGGGTTCTTCACCATCAAGTAATATGCTTGTCCTGTCTCATTGACCCTTATCAGAAGTTTAGTCCATCGCTGTTTCCTTGTTCGACTGTACTATTAAGATCTAGAAAATCACTTTGTAATCGAGTTTCAACCACTAAACTAACAGGAATATATATCCTCAAGTGAGTCTTTATGAAATGGTTGAGGTCATAACTGGTTGAGGTGTCCCCTTCTTTCACTCTTTCTGCATCTAGAAAGTTCCATGAAAAAAAATTTTAAATCGTTAGCGGTACGTGACAATAAACGGTTCCAATGAAAATGGGTGTGCTATAGCATTTGCGAGAATCGTACCAAGTAACAATCAGCTTGATACAACCTTACAATACGAATGCCTGCAGTCATGCGCATATCTTATACCTTCAAAATGAAGGAGGTTTAATTTCTTAGTCAAATCAAGCACGGTATTGCATGCCATGTAGTCCGGACTATATGGATTAAAACGCGAAATGTACATACTTCATAAAGAGAAATTAAACAGGAAACATCGTTGTCAAAAGATGTCGGTCCTTACAAAGTCCACAACATTTCGCGCAGGCACAGGAAGTTTCCGTTGGCGTTATAATCGCGTTAACTCTGTTGCCAATAACCATGACAGAATAGTCAAATTCCAATGACATAGTGAGGTTTATAATTAAGGAACAATTCAATTAACTCAAAGACAAACTTCGGTCTTTGTCGTCATGCCAAATTGAAATCACTTCCGGCGGTCCACGAAACTCAACCATTTGTTTGCGAGCGACTAAAAGTAATAACTTGATCTATTCGAGACCAGTCAGATGTCTTCGAGTAGCCTAATCCGAAGGAGATATCGATCCAATGTCAAGTTGTCTACAAGTGGATTCCTGCGTTGATAAATCAATTACGTTTAGTTATAAATCGCCGCGTATATCAACCCCAGTCGCGATGGTAAATCAAGATTGTCTCTTATTAGTACGAACTATCGCAAACTTTTCAGTTTAGTAGCGTTTTTCAAACTGAAGGCTTCATTAAAATGGGGATTGGGTGATATAGGGAGATATAGATAGATGTATGTCTTTGTGACGTCAAACCAAATCCACAGAAATATGAGGCCTACACATCAGCTGTCAGGTCGAAGACATCATTGCCTACACCTGCATATACAGGCAAATACGTCACGAGAGGTGGCACACAAAGAAAGTGAATATCCAAGAATGACAGAATAGACCCATCCAAGATCGGCCGACCATCATTGGCGGGAAACTGACCGTAGTTGAATCATCTATGACGTTAACCCTTTATATGCTGAAGTGTAAGACCGCCATGAGAAGCAACGTGTCGCGCTATGTACAGCTAGACGTGTACAACAGGCGCTGCACATGTCTGTGTTAACGGCTGGGGGCTCTAGAGGGCTGTAGGGCTACACGTGCAAAACAAATGAATGGACTTCCCAATGACTAATTATTTACGTGGTCAGCGGTCGATCAGTCAGTCAGTCAAGTATATTATTATGATCTTGTCCCGGCGCGAGTAGTGGTGAGGGGGCAAAAATCGTGACGGCGCATCTGGCAAATTATTGCTTTCCTGGCCTCCTGCAGTCCCCTCGGTTAACTCGTACCAACTCAGCTATTGACGGTTCCCGTATACATTGGTAGAGATAGTTCTTGGTATATACCAACTTCCCGGGGAGAACGGGCTACTTATGGACCGAGGCGAAAATGAAGATTTTAAATTACGCAGAAGCGAAGGCGATCGATGGAGTCATTTTGTGGAGGCGTATACAGATCTAGACGAATACCTCATAATTATTATTTTCGTACCGCCGTCATGACCGAATAGGACCACAGTGTTGAACGGTCAAAATAGAATTGGAGGAAGACTTAATGCTATGCTGCTCCAGAATGCTGGAAGGGCCTTAGACCAACAAATTAGACCCTGTTCGAACGGTTAGTCCACAAGGACTACGTCTGCATGGTTCCACTGACCGCTCGAAGAAAAAAAACAGTCTCTGCTCCAACGGTTGTTCCACAAGGTCTACGTCTGACTCCACTAATCTTTTGACCGAGGGGTGGTAGTATGAGGTCGGATTTATTGAAGAGTATCCCAATAATTATATAGTTGGTTATTTCTGACTAGAAGGGCCTACTATACCTCAGTCTCTAGGGCATTGCTCTATTATTCATGTAATACTGTTCCCATATCATGGTAGCAAGTTCATCAGGCGCGGCAGGAAAGAATTCCTGGTCAACAAAAGTACAATTCCTATTCCAGGAACTAGACAAACGTGACGATTACCACTTGTTGTGGTCGCAAGTCGTTAGAAAGGGCAGTGATCGACAGCCGACCTGCAGCATTTAATGGTAGAAGCTCATCACCTGGCTGTATAGCGAATCTAATCAGACACCGTGTAAAACATGTGGCTTTTTAAAAAGATAATTGTATGCAGATATCATAATTATATTCAACAGCTCTCCAATAAGCTAATAGCCCTTACTAGGAAAGTTTTTCGTTGCGTGTGCGTGAACTTGCGGCTCCAACAAGTATGACTGTATGAGCACAGCCAAAGCCGAAATATCCGGGCGCTTGCTGTAGTAGATATTCCTTGCTATATGAAATTAGCTGCAAGTATGTTTTAATCCATTGCTTGCATTGCAATTCTGCACGAGGGTTAACTCATAAGGGGGCTGAGTAAGGATCATCTAGTTCATTACAAGGCGTATATATTACAACGTCAGTCGCGTTTACATTATGGAAACTGAATTGTTAGCTCTTTTATGACAAGTCAATTGAATATGAATATCGAATCTCGAATCGAGTGGTAGAAATGTAAAGGATTGACCAAATAGACTTAAGTTTGCGACTTTGTGAACAGACCCTGATGAAAGTTGCATAGTTTCGCCAGCCGTTTGAAAAGCGTCAGACAAACGCCATCAAAAACGTTATTGACAAAATTCACAATTCAAATTAAATTAACTAACCAATTTCATTCTGATGGGGGGGGGGGGGGCCTTTTAGGGTATTTTAAAGGAAATGATGCCCCAAAGTCGACGTTAGACTGTACCATAGATACAGTTTAACATACAATAATTAAACAAAATACAGCATATTCTTGAAGTTTAAATGAACATTATCTCCGTCTTCACCCGTTTATTTTCTTTTAAGATAGTTGATGGGGATCGAGAGATAGCAAACACATTTTTGAGACTGCGAGGGAGGGTGGGGATGCACGTAAATAATTCGTGGCACATCCTATGTATTTCTTTATTTTCTAAAAGAATTCCCCATAGTTTGTTTTGTTTATGTCAGATAATGAGGGGGGGGGGGGGGGAGGCGCACGTGCCCCCCCCCCCCCCCCGCCCCTGTAGATCTTATACGCCACGGCATTTTTCGGCAGCCATTTGACCTCCGTCAAACAAAAGTCGTCAAATCAGCAGCAGCGCGTGACGCATCTCTGTATATCTAGACCGGATGTTAGAGCGCGGATCATGTGATACTTAGCTGATAACTGAAATGGAAGTGCTTTCAACCACAAACACGCGCACGCACACACGCACAAACAGAGTACACAGACACGCATACATACATTTTTTTGGTTTAATTCATGCACACAAAAAACATACACGCGCACGCACACACACACACACACACGCACACACACACACACACACACACACACACACACACACACACACACTCTCTCACATACATACATACATACTCACATACATACACACATACATATACACATACATACAATTACATACAGACATACAAACATAAATAATTACATACATACATGTACATACATACATACCACGGGCGTAGACATGTCATTGATACCCATTCAACTGGGGGGGGGGGGGGATCTATTCATTCATCCCCCCAGTTGAATGGGTATTACGTAAGTCGCTACGCCCGTGATACATACAAACATACATACATACATACAAACATACATACATTGATACATACGTACATACATCTACAAACAAACATACAGAGCTCAATTCTGACCCCAGTAACACGGGGTGCACGTGCCCCCTCCCCTCATAATTTGAAGAAAAAAATAATAACAAACATAAGGGGCTACTCTGGTAACAAATAAAGAAATAGATAAGGTGTGCCCCTATAAATCGCCCCCACCCCATCAGTCCTCCCACGTCATGACGGACTGGTCCGTCTCTATCGGAAATTCCAGCTTCTCCAGATACGCTTAAACTCATACTCCAAATCAATATCAGCATGCTTTTCTATTAAGTGAATGTGTACTTGTTGATAACAGTGCCCTCTGACGTTATTTGGTTATTAAATTAGATTACCCGTGAGTAAAAAATGAATCGATAGGACCATAATGATATCATCTTGTCCATCGTGTACAGGTCTTTTCTGCAAACCACGAAGTTAGCTACTAAAATTAATAAAAACAAAGTAAAACATCAGAGTAAGTTTGTGCTGCACCCTCAAAAGTTACGTTCAACACGAAACTAACGGCAGGTTACTCATTGAGTGACGTTTCACCTGGTGGATTTTTATGACAGAAATGTCTATCATTATGTGAATGTCATGCATAATATTAGTATATCCTTTAACCCATTTTGCACGAAAATTCACTAATGATTCCTTCAGCGCATGTTATTTGATTCATTAAAAACACAATTATCAATGGATGTGCCTCCCCTTTAAGTTATACTTGCATGATAGGATGAACAAAAGGCCGCAACGTTTCTACGTAATTTGGTAGCATTACGTAATAAGCATTTCCAGAAAGTCATTAATTTCAAGGATTTTATTGCATCGTAATCACATATTGTAACTAATTAGATAAAAAAAACGTTGTCTTTGTTGATGGAATCCATTTGTTTGCCTCAAGATACAAATCATTCAAATAGGAAATGACCATAATGTATATTATAGTGTATGTGATTATTTCAAATTGACACAATGAGCAGAAAACACAAAGAACAGTTATACAAGTCAAATAATTCTGTTTGATTCAACTATTTCTTCTAACACAATGTTGAAAAAACAAATTCGAGACAAAAAGTGATATTTGTTTTGGTTTACGATATTGAATTACAACAGTATAAAATACAGAACTTAAATAATCAAACTAGAGCATTATGATTATGTACCGCTTACACACTTAAACAATTTAAATTAATTTATGAAAACAATTTTTCTTTGATTGCATTTTCGTTGTTTAATTATGTCTAATTGACACATGAACAAACAAGAAAACAAGTTTACAAGTTAGATTTGTTCTAATTCAACTATTTCGCTCGACACAAAGTTCAACCAAAGCAAATCAAGAACACAAGTCTTATTTGTTCTGGTTTACATTATTAAGTTACAAGAATACAACACAACAATTATTTATCAAACTATAGAGCGTTATTATACTGTTTAAACACAAACAAATTTAATGAATTTTATGAACTAAGATTATTTTTAATTTCATATTTGTTTCGGTTCACACTAAAACAATATCGAATACATAACCTAATCAAACTGGAGCACTATCATACCGCTTAAACACTACAAACAATTTAAAATTTATTTTATGAGTAAAGCTTCTTCTTTTTTTGGAAATACTATTATTCACAAGAGGAAGTATGGATGAAAATAATTCCTCTAAAAAAAGATACGATCATGGTGATAGCAGAACAAGATATATGTCATAGATATAAATTGTCTATTCATAGCTAGTCCAGATCAACGTGACCTTTTTTCGGGAAATTCCTCCTAAATTTGAAAATCCTGCGTCAGAAAATCCAGGATAAGTCAATATTTATCTGCATTGCTTTATCGAGACGCGATCATTCGAGAGATTTGGGGCGCCGGATATTCAGTGTCATGCTTTGGGTCAATATCCCTGTTTGGCCACTCCCCCCCCCCCCCCCCCCCCTCCCCCCATTACCATCCCCAACTCGTTTTTGTTGGCTAAAAAATAAACACTTAACCAGGTATAGGATCCGGAGTTGAACGTGTCAACAACTTACTACACATTGTCTAGTGCACCTCATGGCTGACATATATATTGCACTGCTCCTAAGGGAGTAAAGAGTGCACGTCATGTGCGGATTGATTGCAAGTGTGTTACAAAAGAGGTTTTTAAATTATTGTTGTTTATTATCTCTTTATATAATCACTATTTCAACAAACCATCACATGCACAATATTTTATTAAAAATGGTTGAAACCATTGGCCCGAATTATCATCAGTGGCTCAACTTGAGCCTGGCCTAAAACGACAAAGACTACGGTAACACTTTGCACCAGCAGACCTATTGTCTCGTTGCTATGGTCCCCGGAGATTTTCTAATGGCTTCCTTTCATTATCCAGTAAATCCCTTGAGTTCTGATTATATACATCAGGACAATGGGCCCTTTGAAATTCAGTCATATTATAGTCTGTCATCAACCAAATTAATTGTGGTCAGAGTGTCACGGATTTTTCATACACTGTGACACTCTTTCTGTTAGGCACTGGTGTAGCAATTATAGGGGCACGAGGGGCCCCAAATAATCTGACAAAAACAATAAAAACACAGTTTAAGGGGAACATTCGTAACAAAAAGTAGAGAAATACATTAAGTGTGCCCCTCCCCCAAAATTAGTGTGCCCTCCCCCCACCCACCCCCACCCCCCCCCCCCAATCAGTCCGACCACGCTTCGCCATTATTGCTGGTAGGCTGGTAGGGATTAGACAGGTTTCGGCTTTCCAGATTTTTCTGGCGTTAATAATTATGTTAATAGTTTGGATTTTAAAGCCACCCAGAAGTTTTTTGTTTATAATTTTGATCAAACAAAGTATATTTCAATATGACAATTAGTTTGTCATTACCTTTATAACAAAACTATTTAATAAAGCGCCCTCTAAAGAAAAAATGTACTGACCCTTTTAAGGTGCACCTGTAAAGTGTCCAACTCGACAAAAATTAATTTGAGCTTCCACATTTCTCTTCTACCGTGTTGTTTGGCTTATGGTAAGAGAAGAATAAAATAGGGTTAGATTTGTTTAAATGCCCCTTTTGTATGACGATATCTATTATTGATAATCATTCAGCTCAAGAGCGTTAATAAACGGTCATAAACGTCATACTGTAATTAGTTGTAAAAGCTGACGCAAATTTTCGCTTTTTTAAACAGGAAAGCAGTGGTTTTTTTCAATGAAACTTTCACACGATCATTGGGACATATCTTCCAATGATTTTGGTATAGGATTGAAGTCTCAAATGTCATTTTGGGCAATATTTGACACTTTACAGGTGCATCTTTAAAGGGGCAATGCAACTCAAGAATAGAGTTTATCCTACTTGATATATCGTAATATGCCTTTTTATTATATATAACATAACTCCGACTCAGATTTCTGCTTTGGGAGAAATATGTGAAAACTCTATCGGGTTTACCACTATTTATGCGAACACTGGAGGCCGCCATTATTAGGTGTGTGCGGACTTATGGTTAGTGATATGCACTAATGCATTTCAATACCACCTATTGAAACCATTGTCTGAATGATGCTTTGACGAGTCTGTAAATCAGTGAAAAGCTTTTTGTTCGCGCCCGTAGCGCACTCGTCATACAGGGTGTTTATAAAAAAGCGGAACCCAACTTCCACCCGCAATATTTCATTACATAAACATAATTATATTTATTGTAATATGGCATATCAAAGGTCAAATCATACTCTTTCGTTTGATACCAAATATGTGGTGATAACGTCATGCATGATTGAATAAAACTTATTTTAAAAAGGGTTATGTAAAAAGTACTTTGCGCACAAGAGTAGAAAGTAATTGTTAAATGCAGTGTAAAGAATGAAACAGTAGACAAATTCAAGTGACATTTCATGATGTTTCTTGATTCATAGTTTAACATTTTATTCAACTTTTTGAAGAGTCGAGGGTCCATAATTATCCCCAAGGTCCTTCCACATGACCCCCATGTCTGTCCACACAGGTTTGTGCTCGTGTTAAGTGGTCAGTTGCATGATCAGGCAAGGAACTGATTTAAAAAGTATCTCCGTGTTAAATTTGTTACGGAACAAAAGGATTACAAGACAAAAGAACACAAGGAGAGGTTTCCATGAATGACCATCACACCGTGTTGATGAATAGATCTAAATCTTGTGCGCAAAGCAATTTTAACATTGCTCGTTTAAAATGCTTGCAATTCAATAACTACAAGCTCAATTATTACAAATATGGTATCAAATGAAAGAATAATAAATTATCTTTGCGATGATATATTGCAATAAACATAACTATGTTTAATACATAAGATATTGCTGGTGGAAGTTGGGTTCCGCTTTTTTGTAAACACTCTGTAGTTTGCAAAGCATGTCGGGCAATTACAAGAACATGGCCGCTCCCATCACTTTTTGCCGCCGTAAGAATTAGTAAAATGTGGGTAGGTTCACGTAAGGATTTCATGGGATCCAGGAGGCCAAAATTGCCAAGTTATGTATCAAATAAAATGTCTGTTCACCCTCTAAACGATAATAATAGCCGAAAGCCATAGTTTCATTGCCCTTTAAGGCAAATAGACGTCTGGGTTTTCGCACCTGTTCAGACAGGAATTCGCAGTCTCAGCGTCTCGCTGACACGTTAACCAATTATTACACCGCCTAAGGTGTCTAACACATAAACCCACCGGGACCCGGAAGCAGCGTAATAGGCGCGCCCTGACCGGTAGCCTCGGAAACCCCTCAAGGAGAAAAAAAAATAGAGGTAGACTCGTCTCTATGGTAACGGCATAGCCACGATGGGCGTAACAATATGGAGCCCGGGCATTCCCACTTGTCCAGGGAAGCTGTTAGTCGTCGGAAATTGTAGGTAATGTACGACAATTTGATTAAATTCAGGTGGAAAGCCTGAGAGCCTGAATCACTCCGCCCGTTCAATTTGGTCTAAATGTAACGAAGTTCCGATGGGCATTACAGCCTTAATTACACAAATTAAGTGACACACTCATAATTATGCCTTATGGGCTCAGAAAAAAGAGTACTGTAGAGGTATCTACGCTGGACATAGAACAAATAACAACATAGGCTTGTGTGTTTTGGTACCAGTGTGTGTTATTTAATAGATGTACAACGCTTTACAATGGTTTGTGTAATTCATAAACCATACAATTAATCTCTTACACTTACGGAACCATCAGAGCCTCATGGTTCCGGATGCGCCAATTTTCTGCGAGTGTGCCAACTCTATACACGCGTACCGTACGTCTGGAGACAATATACACGCGTACGTCTGGAGACAATATACACACGGCAGATTCTGCAGACCCAGACACACACTTTGATATTTTGTTTCGTTTTCAAATTATACAATTTCTATGGAAACCTTTTTTTCTGAACTTGGAATGGAATATTAAAACTGTTGCCTTTCATTCATAAGAATACGTGGGGGTTCCATTTAACACAACATTACTTACCAAGTAATGTGAGTTAGAGTGTGAACGATACTTCTCCCTAATAGGGAGAAGTATCGCTCACACTCTAACTCACAATCATTTACAGAAACACATGTACAGAGATATGATCGATTGTAAGTCTGAACGGCAAAAGCACATAAATGAGGGTCGCTATTCATAATGTAATAGAGGATCGCCTGTTATGATAGCGACGTTCTTAAATGATGAATTATGCCCCCCCCCCCCCCCCCCACCCCCAAGATCTCGGCCGTGAAACGGCCGATCACCGCGAAATTATCATGTAAATAATTGACGGTAATTATGTAAATAAAGTCATTGAATTCATATTTTTACCCATAAATCATACATTCTTCACAGTTTAATATAAGGGGTAGTTCAGTTTTGGTATAGAGGGCGCTGCACGAAATAATTTTTGTGTGAGATAATGAAAAAACTGATTGTAAAATTTGAAAGAGCATACAATTTGAATGGCAGAATAAACTTTATTTGATCAAAATCGGTTCAGAAACGGCTGAAATATCAATAAATATATCCGATTTATTCGATGATTTTGTTTTTATTAAAAGATTTTCAAAAAAGGGTTTTAAATAGTTGTTGATGATCTCTCTATTAAATCATTATTTTATCACATGCATAATTTTGTATGGAAAATGGTTGAAACCAATGCTTTTTAGAGAGCGCCCTCTTGTGTTTTAATGGCTCTTTTAAAATAATAACAGGCCTTTTACTTTCGTTTTACTAGTCGTTTGTAATGTTCTATACATTTCGAGCATGGTGGAGTTATAACTATTAGTTTGTAATGTTATTGTGCAGGTTTTGGTTACTATAGCTCAGCCTTACCAAAACTGTACTACCCCTTTAAACATTGGTTTTCGCTACATATATTCTTTATACCATTTTGAATAATATAATACAACCAATAAATGTGGAAGAGCCAGGTTATTCCTTATGTTTTCTATTGTTTGGATAATTTCTTATGTATTTCTTGGTTTGTTTATCATATGTATTTTATTGTTTTATTTTGTTTAATTTTATTTCTGACTATAATTCAACTATTTTGACTCCAAAAACATACACCTAAAATGTTAACAAGACCAAATAACCAATGATATATATCTCTTTTTAGGAAAAATGAGATTTCCATAATGTTTTGTGCACATATCACGAGAATGAGCAATTTTCGGGCTGACATGCAAAGACAAAACGGTAGGTTCAATTTTCAAAAAAAAAAAAAAAGATGCGCAAGACTCGAAATAATTAAGTCACCAAGCGGCGGGGCGTCATCTTTACGCGTTCCCGAGCAATCTGAAAAATCTTGGAGGGGGGCAATAATGCCCCCCCCCCCCCGGCCTTATCGGTTAAAACATATTACACACGTCAAACTCGAAGTCTGCAGTCTCTCCCCAATTCGGAGTGAAGCCGATCTTGTCGATGGGGAACGGTTCCTGGTCGGGGTATTCTACGATCGGCGTCTGCGAGTTGCCCTTGTAGAGGCGCACCTTGACGTAGGTGCCGTAGGAGTCGTAGGTGCCGTAGGTGTCGTAGGTGATCAGGAACGGGAGAAGTGCTGTGTCGTTGAGGGCGGAGCCGAGGACGCTACTCCAGGACTGGCCGACCTCGCCCGACTGAGAGCATCGATCGATTTTCGCCATCCGGCCTGATATTGCTCCGATCTCTGTGTTACAAAATGATGATAATGTTGATAATGATGATGTAAGGTTATATGCTTATTGAATTGAATTGAATGGTATGTATTTATTAAGTCATTTAAACAAAATCATATATGTACACATGTATTACAATTACTCATCAATTGGTAAAAAGGACCAGAAAATAACATGTTATGCTAGTCAAACTAGCCCTTCTCTAACAAGAGATCATGTGAACATCTAAAAACAATCAAAAATACATGTATATACATAATATTACAACACATCAATCAAGATTATGCAATTACAGTAATGATAATGTGATCAGATTCTTCCGCAGTGATGCAGCGTTTTATAATAACTGAATTGTACATTTTTTGGGATACTAATGGGGGGGGGGGGGGGGGGTGGGGTGTTGCACAAAGAGATGCAATCGATTGCAAAGTTGCGATTATTGGCAAGTCAGAAAATCTGCCTAAATGCGCAAATCTGATTGGTTCAAATGTCTGACCTGCGATTCATCGCAAATGTTGCAATTTATTGCAACACGCCCATATATTGAAGAAATACCCTTTACAACAAAATTGAAGGAATCGTGACACGCTGGATAAAAGCGCCAATTTTTCTTCAAAACTTTGTCTTAAAATTATAAGAGTTAAAAAAAGTGATTTCTCCAAAAATATAATGCCGGGATTAAGATTATCTTAGATTTTGACTAATAGTCAGGTAAACCCTCCTCCCGCCTCGTACACAAACAGTAGTTGATTCAACAGTCAACCATCACATTTGACCAGTTCCCGTACTGAGATTATAATTGATATGCTGCAGAACAACCATTTCAGAGATATATACAATTGAACTTGATTGGCGATGAAGTTCACAGTACTCAGCCAAGACTAAGTCTGTCAACGGTGAATATGAAAGACGAAACGTAATGCTTACTGATTGTATAGTGAGGGCAGAAATTGTTGGCCTCGTTAGAAGCGGGTGATCGCAGCACGAGGTCGATATCTCCAAGTGCTTTGACCTTGAATGGCACGCGGAACGCGAGCGAGTGTGCGGCGGGGACCCGTGGCAGATCGTACTGGAATTGCCCGATAGGTGTCTCTTGGTTCAAGGCTGTAACCCTGGCTGTGTAGTGAATAAGAAAGATAAAATTAAGCATCACTTATTAATACCTTCGTTACCATGGTTACCGTGGGTACACTGGCAATACCAAACCCCAACATCAACACCTGACTGGCAAGGTTGTGGTAATAGGGCAAGGGTTATAATTAGGGTTAGGGTTGATGGGATGTTGATTTGAAGTAGGCCGACAAAGGTGTAGGAGGCAGGAAGGGGGGGGGGTGGGGGGGGGGGCTTGGGGGGCTGGGGGTGGGGGGCTGCACCACCTGGGGTTTTGAAAACATCCATATTTGGGCAAACTCATATCATCCCTATACCGGAAAGAACACAGTGTGCCACACTGTGATTCACAGTGTGAAACATAGTGTGAACCACACTGTGTTTCACACTGTGAATCACAGTGTAGTTCACAATGTTGTATTCGAGCGTTTTCACAGTCAGTGTGTCCACACTGTGAAACACAGTTTGACCATAGTGTGTTTAACAGTGTGGACACACTGTGCAAACGCTCGAATTTAAAGGGACTTGGTAACATTGTCCAAATCCTCAAAATCCAATTGGAATTCTAGCGGTTCTCTCATATCTTGTCGTGTTTATATTAACCAAAAAAGCATGGGACAGGTTTCGGTTTTTCAAATTTTCATTTCGTTAAAGAGATATTTACGATTGAAGTGTTCAGATGTTCCAATTATCCAACGGATCGTCGAAACCGTGTACAAAGTCAGTGCAATGAGTTAGTGAACATCACTTTGCATTTTGCTCATTACTCGGCCATATAACGTCCATTTAACTTGAAATTTTCACACAATACCCAGTGGACATATCGGATAACAACATTATACATTTAATCAACCATTCATCACTTTTTGCACATGTCAACAAAGTTACTAGATCCCTTTAACATTGTGGAGCACACCGTGATTTACAGTGTGATACACAGTGTGGTTCCCATATAGGAAACAGTGTTAAAGCGATTTACTTATACAAACAAAACAAAAAACAAACAGATATATTATTTTTTTTAAAGGAAAAGAAAAAAAGAAAAAAAAGAAGAAAAAAAAGAACACATACATGACAAATTGACAAAATATGGATTTGATTTTGAGAATGTATACATAACATAATATAATGAATATATGGGATATAACGTCAGTCGTATTTAGATATAAGATGCTGCTTCAAGTTTGTTTTAAATAATGTTAATGATTTGCATGAAGAAATTTCAGGAGGAATAGAGTTCCAAATAACAGGAAAGTTGTTTCTTACTGATTTCAAAGAAATATTTGTCTTTACTGGCCAAAAATGGAATGAGTCACGCCCACGAGTATTATAATTATGCACATTATTATTCAAAATGAACATTCTTGAAATATTTTGTGGAAGTATATTTTTAAAATAAATGAATCCTAGCAGAGCAATAGAATAAGAATACAAATCAAATATAGTTAGTGTTTTCAATTTCCTAAACAGTGGGGCAGAGTGAGCAGTATAATGGCAACCTAAGCATATCCTGAGGGCTTTCTTTTGCAATTTAAACAATTTATCCAATTTAGTGTGATAACTAATCACAGTGTGGTCACCACCCTGAGGACAATTGAAACCAATTGGTATCAATTGGTACCATCCACATAATTATGCAGGGTGTCCAAACTGTGAATTCTATTGTTCACCCTGTGAAATATTTTACACAGAGTGGCCACACTGTGAATTTCACTGTTCACACTGTGAAATATTTTCCACAGAGTGACCACACTGTGAATTCTACTGTTCACACTGTGAAATATTTTCCACAGAGTGGCCACACTGTGAATTCTATTTTTCACACTGTGAAACACCTTTCACAGAGTGACCACGCTGTGAATTTTATTGTTCACACTGTGAAATATTTTCCAGTGTGCGGCCACACTGTGAATTCTATTTTTCACACTGTGAAAAATGTTCACAGTGTCGAATACTTTTCACAGGGTGGCCACACTGTGAAATCGTTTTCACGTTGTGAACACCCTGTGGTAAACCACATTGTGGCGGTTTCCACACTGTGAACACAGTGTGTTCACAGTGTGGATTGTGATTCACAGTGTGAACACACTGTGGATGAGTGTCTTCTTTCCGGCAGGGATATTCGGGCAAAAGCATGTCATATTCGGGCAAAATCATATCATATACGAGAAAATCATTATCATATTCGAGCAAAACATGTCATATTCGGGAAAATTAACATTTGATTTGAAATCTGAACATTTTGTCACCAGATAGCATCATTTTGAAGGCTCATTTCTCACTTTTGTACAAGGATCATATATTGAGTTTAATCACTCCTCTTGCAATGATGAAATATAAAAATGTCCAGAAAGTCATAAACGTGTTCATGCATCAATTTCAAGTGGGTGATCCGTTACTGGTTCAGTTACGCGTCTTAAAATATACATGATACTTCTGCATTCTAAACAAACAATATGTAACATTTCAATTAAATTACAGTTTTATTTTATTTTATTTTGGTCAAAGACTTGGAAATCTATTCCCATAAATGCATTAACGTGAACTAATTGGGAATAATAAATCATATTTGAAACAAACAGTCCTTTTTCATATGAAGAGCTTAGTTCCAAAAGGCGCTAAATCCACTCTCCATAACATTTGAGTTAATGATATCAGTACATTGATAAGCTACGTAGCTATCTAGAAATCCAAATTTTAGGAAAAATTACATAATCAAAATCGAAAAATGGAACGTTCCATTTTCATATGGATGTGTGCAAAGTTGGACAAAAAAACCCTGCATTTCTCCAAAGTTGTAAATGTGGATTTAACGACTTTTTTAAATTAAGCTCTTCATTATAAAGAAAATGATCAATAAAACGTATAATAATACGCATTGGCACTGTGTGTGTCACTTACCTGTCAAAGGGCCTTGGCACTCCAGGATCTCAACTAGAGAAAGAAAGAAAGGTTGCGACATAAACTCCAGTGACAATCAAGCATGGGTCATTTGCCTTGAGTCGATAGATAGTTTTGCTTATCCCCAAATAACCAGTAAACTTTGGCATTCCATTAAAGGGAACTACATGTAGTAACATTGCCCAAATCCAAAAAACCTACTTAGAACTCTAAATAATCTCTCATACCTTGTTGTATTCGTATGAACAATAGAAGCATGGAATATCCTTTTTTGTTTCAATTTTCATTTCGTTAAAAAGATATTTACGATTGAATTTTGCGGATTTTTAACTATCCACTGGAAGGTAATACCCGCGTACAAAGTCAGTGCAATGAGTTAGCGAATATCACTTTGCATTTTCCCTCCTTACTCGGCCATATAACATCAATTTAACTTGACATTTTCACTAAATACTCAATGGACATATTCGATCACAGAATTAAGCAGTTTATCAACCATTCATCACTTGCTGCACATGTCAAGAAAAAGTTACAGTTATGTGACTTTGGAAAAACATTAGCAGCTAATCATTCACTTCAGGTTTATAAAGCAAAAACACAAAAGACCACTTAAAGATGTAATAATCATGTCATCCGTTTTTAACATAGGACTCTTGTCCTTATACAACCACTATTGAAATCAAATGCAATTTTAACGCAGGATATCCAGTTCACCGTCAAAGAGAGATCTACCAACGATTGTTTTATGACTTAACTGCAATGTTCCCGTCACAGACCCGTAAAGTATTACCGTATATATTATTCAGAAAAGCCGATTGAAGGACAATTAAATGGCCATTACTGAACGGCGCCGCGGCGTGAACACCGTGAACACCCCGTAAGACGCGGGCCTCGTGAAGCCACGAAACCCTATAGCCACGGTAAAGCCAAGTGAGACACTTGGCCACTCCCTTTACCGTATGAAAAACCGTGTCGTGGCATAAATTTGAAATGGTCAGCTCTGCCTTCCTATAAGTGGTATAAGTGGTTCCTAGGAGAGTGGTGTCTGCTACGACCCAGAAAGAGGTTCCAACCGAGGAACTACAAAATATGTACATGACAGGCGCGCCGGAAGCAGTTTTGGATTGGGGGGGCAAAACCCGAAGGGGGCTCACGACCGATACCCGTCCTTCAAAGTTGAAAACCTCTCTCAGTGGGGGGGGGGGGGGGGGGTGTCCGTAGAAAATTTTCGAAGCCGAGACCAAGTACTTTCAAAATGTTCGAGACCGAGACCAAGTACCTTCAAAGTTGAAAACCTCTCTCAGTGGGGGGGGGGGGGGGGGGGGGGGGGGGGTGTCCGTAGAAAATTTTCGAAGCCGAGACCAAGTACTTTCAAAATTTTCACCGAGACCGGGGATATTCATAAAAAATTGGGGCCAAGATCAGGTTTTAGTCGGTCAAGACCAGGTTTTAAACGGTCGAGGCCGCTTAAAAGTAGTCTCGAGGTCGGTTCAAATTTTAAAAGGGGGGGGGGGGGGGTCAAACCCCCCAAAACAGTCATTTTTGGGTCAAGGGGGGGGTTTGAACCCCCAACCCCCCCCCCCCTGGGTACGCCTATGCAGGGTTGGCAACCCCCCCCCCCCCCCCCCCCCCTCCCACGGTCAAGGTTTTGCTTTTGCATTTTCGGACTTGAAATTGTGCGATCTGGTGCATAAATACATGATCCAACAACATAGCTTACAGCCAAAAATGAGTCCCGAGGGAGCGAAGCGACCGAGGGCTGTGGAAGAGCCAGAGGGGGGAGGGTTTGAGAGGGGGTATCCCCCTCCCACGGGGAAGATTTTGCATTTTTATACTTAAAATTATGCAATCTGGGGCATAAAAACATAAACCATAAGCCACATTTGTATGATCCAACAAAAACGCGTTTTGCCCCCACACTTTTTGGATTGGGGGGGCGGCCGCCCCCCCTGCCCCCCCACTTCCGGCGCCTATGGTACATGAGGTTGATGGTTACCATATTCGACAACTTGTGGTAGAGTGTAAAGAAATCAAAACCTTTACCCAATTCGCAGTTGGTTCCATTGTAGCCAGGAGGACAGGTGCATGAATATCCGTCCAACAGATCCTCACACGTTCTTCCATTGAGACAGGGGGCTGAGAGACACTCGTCCACATCTGTAAATGCAATTAGTTCAGAAAATAAACAAAAAATATAATTGATGGAAATATTCCTCTTACATGTTAAGGCAACTGTTTCAGCGCCACTTAATACAAACATACATTATGTAAATTGCTGGAAGAAGCTATAGTTCGGTCGGTTTATTTTGGTAGAAAAATAGTTTATAATTATGATAAATGACAAATTGTTTTGGTGCAAGGAGGGAGAAACAAACAGAAGGCGTGCAAAACGCACAGTTTCCTTCATCTTACCATTACCGGTTGGACCGGGTAACACACACACACAACAGAGGGGAGTACATTGAATATAACCACTTCAATGAACTTCGTTGCCGTGTTATTAACAGTGATAAAGAGCTAAATACGCTCCCTATGGTGGCCATCTTGAAATGCATGATGGCTACCATTTGAAGACATTTTTAATCGATCCAGGTCATTCTTTGACGCCGAAAATGCGGATACAAGCGCTAACATTATTATCCAGCTGTTATAGTTTCTGAGATATTGAGAAAATAATGTTCCAGGTGGTGGCCATTTTGAAATTGAAGATGGTGGTCAAAAATGGCACTTGCGAAATTGCTTCCAACTTAATATGGGTGCAATGCAATCCATGTTATTTATTGTGAACACAAAATATGTGCATACCCACATAAATGAACTGTGTTGCTGTTTTAGTCTCGCATATTTGAATTGAATAGGCTTACCATGGCGACCATCTTGAAATTCAAGATGGCTACCATTTTAAGTCTTTTAATCGATCCAGGTGATTTGTTGACCCCGAAAATGTGTTTATAGCCGCTAAAATTAACTCTCCAGATGTTGTAGTTTGTGGAATAGAATGATACAAACTAGGTTCCAGATAGCAGCACATTTTTAAATTCAAATTGGCGGCCAAAAATGGGGCGTACTTATCTGCTTCCAACCGAATGTTGGTGCATCTAGAGTTTCTAGAGTTTCAAAGGCAGACTATTCGTTGACCCCCACAATAATGGCATAACAATTAGAATGAAATCTGTACCTTTTTAGTATCTGATAAATAGATTTCCCATGGCGGCCATCTTGAAATTCAAAATGGCTGCCATTTGAAGCTTGAAAGTTGGCTCAGGCGATTCGTTGACCCCCAAAATGTGGGTATAGCCACTGCAATTAACTCTCTAGCTGTTTTAGTTTCTGAGATATTTATGAAAATAGGTGCCAGATGGCGGTCATTTTAAGATTGGATTTGGCGGCCAAGAATGGGCCGTGCAAAATTGCTTCCATCAAATTTCTTGAAGAGGAAGGTCTAAACTATGTGTGTGTCAAATTTCATGTTTTTATCCGGAAGATGCACACTTGCATGGTCTCATATCCCCCACTAGAAATGTCAGCTCTGCCTTCCTGTAAGTGGAACGTACGTAGCCCCAGTGGCGTACCCAGGATTTTTTCAAGGGGGGGTGGGGGGGGGGGGGGGGGGTTATTTCGTCGACCCAAATTTCCGAGGGAGGGTTTTGGTCAAGTATTTTTGAGGGGGGAGGGTGTCGGTGAAGATTTTTCGAGGCTGAGACCGAGATCCGTCAAAAATGTTTGGGCCGAGACCAAGACCACTTGGTTTTCGGGGGCCGAGACCATTGGTTATGATGGTCGAGACCACTTACATTTTGTAACCCCCCCCCCCCCCCAATTTTTTTATATTTTTAAATAGCCCATTTTCATCAAAGGGGGGGGGGGCACCCCCCCCCCCCCGGGTACGCCTATGCGTAACCCAATATTTAATTTTCATTTCAGTTTATTTACATTCTTCATAAAAACATCAAAAGATACAATACATAAATCATTATAATAAGTTATACAAAATAAATGTCAAATACAATCAAATCAAATTAAATCAATTAAAGGGGTAGTTTAGTTTTGGTAGAGAGGGCGCTGCACATCACAATTTTGTTGTGAGATAATGAAAAACTGAGTGTCGAATTTGAGAGAACATGCAATTTTAATGGCAGAATAAACTTTATTTGGTCAAAATCGGCCCAGAAACGGCTGAAATATCAATAAATATATTTGATCTTATAATTATTTGGGGCCCAAATAATTAGATGATTTTTTCAAAAAATTAAAAAAATGCTTACACTTTTTCAAAAAATTTCCAAAGCGTTTTTAAATATTTGTTGATGATCTATCTACTTAATCATTATTTCAATAGAACATCACATGCATTATTTTGTATGAAAAATGGTTGAAACCAATGCCTTTTTAGAAAGCGCCCTCTTGTGTTTTAATGGCTCTTTTTGAATGATTACAGGCTTTTTACTTAGTCGTTTGTAATTTTGTATACCTTTCGAGCATGGTGGAGTAATAAGGGCAATTCCACGCCAAAGTGGACATTTGACCAAAAATTTTACAAGCATTTTTATGATACAAATTTGGTATCAAATCAAAGCTTAAATTCTATATTTTTGGAATTCAATGAGAAAATTTTAGTTTTACATAATTTTAGTTGTTTTTTTATAATAACTTTATAACCATAATGGAACCCCACAAATTTGACATTTTTGGTGAAAAAGTGTTTTGATCCTGTGTTTGTTTAATATTTCCCCAGTTAAGCCTAAAAACCATTATTCTGACTCCTGAGATATGACCATTTCGTAAAATAGTAAATTTGTATGATTTGTTTGATTTGTTACGCTTCAATGACTTCTTATTTTCAGCCTATGAAAATGTCCTTCCGTTACCGAAAAATCAATATTTTTAATTTTGTGGCTCACATAATTGTTAGAGAGCAGACCGATCTTCAGTGCAAAGCAAGTTCAAGTAGGTCTTCCCATTGCTAACAATTGTATTACTCATTGTTTCTTCGTTAATTAATAAATAACAAAAGAAAATGTCCTTCCGTTACCATACACATGGTAACAGATGGACAAGGTACCTCATATTACATATTATGACAAAATTTATGTTAAAAAATTGGTCTCTCATATATGAAAACCCAAAATAATGAGACAATACCTGCAATGGCCAGCTATCAGTGGCGTAGCGTGGTCAGACTAGTAATTTTCTGTTTTTCAACCAATCAGATTTGTGCATTTAGAACATTTGATCTGGCTCACAATTGATTTTATCTCTTTCTGCAACAGGGCCCTTGTACCATGATCTGCCATTTGTCTGGATTTCTATTGTATGGGGATTAGTAGGTCTATTTAACTGTGGTGAGCCAGGGTGTGAATAGGCTCTGATCATGACTTTGAATAGGTCTTTTTGTATACAATACACCCCTATAGAATTCTTGGACATGGGTGTAGGTCTAAAATAATTAAATTTTACATGAAATTTGCAAACTAAAAACAAGGCTGTAGAAAAAGCAAAAAATAATGTATCTCCAATTCTTTCATATGTTGTAGAAATTATATCAAGCCAAGATTTAAGCAAAACAAATTCTCAAATTGTTTTGATCCACGAGGTAAAACGGAAGGTCAAAATCTAAGGTCAAAGGTTATCGTATCCAAACTCGCTCATGCATGAACACAAATGGCATAAATGGATTGCACATAACATCCCCAGTCCAATGACACCTTTACAAAATAAATTGACCCAACGGTTAATGGACAATGGCCATTTGAAAAATGGTGCCCACGCCCATTTCTTACAAAACTCCCCCCATAAGAATCGACCATAGCGCCAAAATCATTGGGCGGATTGGGCTAAAACTTAAATATTTGCGCTTTTAAAGGTTGAAATATCATACATACCAAATATTAGCAAATTTGAAGGGGGCTGCGATGAAAATTTTCTATTTTTTTAAAGGTGATTTGACATGGAATGACCCTTACTGTGTCATATCATACATTATAGTCCATTATGTCCTTCCGTTATCGAACATTGGTCCGCTTTGTGTGAAATAACTCAAATATCTGCGGACAAATTTTAATCAAAGAACAAGTAAATTCTTCTTAACCCTTCAGAGAATGAAATGTGCACCCTTAAAATATTTTGAAATATTTAATATCACAGAGTTTTAGTTAAAACTGATTTGATAACAAAATCTTGTCCATTTTGATGTCCTTCCGTTACCGACCTCATTTGTATGCATATTCAATAATGTGCGGAGATTAAAAAAAAAAAAAAATATGGGACCTTAAAACTGTATGTTTTGGAAGTATTGTTATCAAAATAGACTGTTCTAACAACACAAGTATTTAAAAATGTCTTTCTTAAAGTTGACAATTTGTGTCTGAGTGTCCTTCCGTTACCATGGATTGACCATGAATAAGAGCCATTGGAGCATGAAATATAGTAAGAAAAAAATAGAAATGTAAATGCTTGTGATGTCCATATGCTATCTATGATACAAACTCATTTTAGACCAAAAAAGAGATGTTTCCTTCTCATAAATGGTCTTTATATTTCAAAATTAATTTTAATGTACAATTCCAATAGACTTTTCAGAGGTCCTTCCGTTACCGTCCTTCCGTTACCGAACACTGGAGTAATTAATTTCTCATAATTAATATACCAATGTAGATATTTTTCTTAAAAGGTGGTGCTATACTCTGTGAACATAAGGAAATTGACTAGTAGCCAACTTAACATGATAAACCTCGTAACTTCACAGAGATTGGGTCATAACTAAAAAACTTGAAAATCCATGTCCATTTTGGCGTCCTTCCGTTACCGGCCTCATTAGTGTCCATATCTAATTTACATAATGCGGTCAAAATTTTAGAAATAGTGGAAATCAAAGGTGTCCCAACAAGGATCAAAGACATGCCATTTAGAATAAAAAATCAAAAGCAGGATCCTGGAATTATTTGATTGAAGTTCCAAAATTGTGTCTGAATGTCCTTCCGTTACCGTGGAATTGCCCATAACTATTAGTTTATAATGTTATTGTCCAAGTTTGGTTACTAAAGTTCAGCCTTACCAAAACTGTACTACCCCTTTAAGAATGTGGGGCCAACTTAGAAGAGCAGAAGCCTTATTTGGTGTTGACCCCGCTTAAGAAAGGAAAATATTATAATGCAAGAGGAAGTGTTTTTTAAATTAAACCAATAGACACTTTAAAATCAAATAATATTTTTACATGTATTCTAATCAGTGTATCCTACAAATACAACTATATATCCTATTCATACCATTTCACACACTCAAGTACATACCCACGCAACACACATACATGCCCTAACCATTTCATATCTATAAATTCTCTAACAAAGTTATTTTTAGTTTTCGTTTAAAAGTATTGAGAGTTGGACTGTTGCGAATGGGACATCACCACTAAGTGTTGTGCAACGTGTCGGCCAGGAATCGACAAATAGAGTGGTGTCTCCTACCCAGAAAGAGGTTCCAACCGAGGAACTACAAAATACACGAGGTTAATGGTCGATAGCCGAGTTACCATATTAGAAAACGTGTGGTAGAATTTAAAAAAATCACAACCGTTACCCAATTCGCAGTTGGTTCCATTGTAGCCAGGAGGACAGGTGCATGAATATCCGTCCAACCGATCCTCACACGTTCCTCCATTGAGACAGGGGGATGAGAGACACTCGTCCTCATCTGTAAATGCAATTAGTTCAGAAAATAAACAAAAAATATAATTGATAGAAATATTCCTCTTACATGTTAAGGCAACTGTTTCAGCGCCACTTAATACAAACATACATTATGTAAATTGCTGGAAGAAGCTATAGTTCGGTCGGTTTATTTTGGTAGAAAAATGGTTTATAATTATGATAAATGACAAATTGTTTCGGTATTCAAGAGGGGAGGCAAATACAGAAGACGTGCAAATATAATCCTTACCGGGTAACACGCACACAACAGAGGAGACGCCTTCCGCCATGGTGTAGATTAACCCATTCAATCCAGCCGGGAGTTGCTTGGGCACGAGGTTGCGCAGACGACCTCCGGGGAGTTTAACCGTTCCGCATGGATAACTGTTCGCGTCGCTTCCACGACATTGGCCACCTTTACCGTGAGAAATGTATCATGTAGTAGTGTAAATGCAAAGGATGGTATGTCATACATTGTACTATATTATAAGAATGGTTTTGTCGACCTTATTATACAAAATGAAACGTATGATATTGGCAGATTGGACAAGACGTGAAGAAGAAGCAGGTGAAGAAGGTGAAGAAGGTGAAGAAGGTGAAGAAGGTGAAGAAGGTGAAGAAGGTGAAGGTGAAGGTGAAGGTGAAGGTGAAGGTGAAGAAGGTGAAGAAGGTGAAGAAGGTGAAGAAGGTGAAGAAGGTGAAGAAGGTGAAGAAGAAGAAGAAGAAGAAGGTGAAGGTGAAGAAGGTGAAGGTGAAGAAGGTGAAGAAGGTGAAGAAGGTGAAGAAGGTGAAGAAGGTGAAGAAGAAGAAGGTGAAGGTGAAGAAGGTGAAGGTGAACAAGGTGAAGAAGGTGAAGGTGAAGAAGGTGAAGAAGGTGAAGGTGAAGAAGGTGAAGGTGAAGAAGGTGAAGAAGGTGAAGAAGGTGAAGAAGGTGAAGAAGAAGAAGGTGAAGGTGAAGAAGGTGAAGAAGGTGAAGGTGAAGAAGGTGAAGGTGAAGAAGGTGAAGGTGAAGAAGGTGAAGAAGGTGAAGAAGGTGAAGAAGAAGAAGGTGAAGAAGGTGAAGAAGGTGAAGAAGGTGAAGGTGAAGAAGGTGAAGAAGGTGAAGAAGAAGAAGGTGAAGGTGAAGAAGGTGAAGAAGGTGAAGAAGGTGAAGAAGGTGAAGGTGAAGAAGGTGAAGGTGAAGGTGAAGGTGAAGAAGGTGAATAAGGTGAAGAAGGTGAAGAAGGTGAAGAAGAAGAAGGTGAAGGTGAAGAAGGTGAAGGTGAAGAAGGTGAAGAAGGTGAAGGTGAAGAAGGTGAAGGTGAAGAAGGTGAAGGTGAAGGTGAAGGTGAAGAAGGTGAAGAAGGTGAAGGTGAAGGTGAAGGTGAAGAAGGTGAAGAAGGTGAAGAAGGTGAAGAAGGTGAAGAAGGTGCAGGTGAAGGTGAAGGTGAAGGTGAAGAAGGTGAAGAAGAAGAAGGTGAAGAAGAAGAAGGTGAAGAAGAAGAAGGTGAAGAAGGTGAAGAAGGTGAAGAAGGTGAAGAAGGTGAAGAAGGTGAAGAAGGTGAAGAAGGTGAAGGTGAAGAAGGTGAAGAAGGTGAAGGTGAAGAAGGTGAAGGTGAAGAAGGTGAAGGTGAAGAAGGTGAAGAAGAAGAAGGTGAAGAAGAAGAAGAAGAAGAAGAAGAAGAAGAAGAAGAAGAAGAAGAAGAAGAAGAAGAAGAAGAAGAAGAAGAAGAAGAAGAAGAAGAAGAAGAAGAAGAAGAAGAAGAAGAAGAAGAAGAAGAAGAAGAAGAAGAAAACAAGGAGAGAAGAATAGAGGAACAAGAAGATGATGTGGAGAATAACGATATGGATGACGATATGATAGTGATGACGATCTTGGTGGTGATGATCACGCAGATGATGATTATAATGATAAAGTTCAAATTCATATAAGTATGACAATTGACGTAAAAACATCAACCTGTCATTTTGTTACACACAAATTGCAAATATATATATATACATGTATATTTAATTGAGAATATAAAGTATTCGATCGCATTACAGAAAATGTGTGCTGAATCTATTTTCAAAACAAGCATATTAAGTTTAATTAAAATTCATGAATGGCTACTTGCACCATGACATTGATGTTGACAATGACATTGCCATTTTAAGAAATGGGGTTTTCAAACTGAAGGTATAATGTCTATCATAATTTAATGTAATATTATAGTACGAATCACTGTGTTTTCTATAACTCTCAGATAACACTTCTTATAATAGATTCTGTTTATCATAAGAAATAACTCCGAATCCGAGAGAAGTTCTGAAATCAGACTTTTTAACTGTACATACACACACATACATACACACATACGTACATAATATGTACATACGTACAAAATATGTACATACGTACCTACATGTACATATATACATACAAATTATGTAATATATCACTGATCGTGATTTGTCTTGGTCATCAGCTAATTTGGATCTAAATTTCTTTTATTTGTTCTGTCAGTATTTAATCAACATTTGGACATAACGCTTCCACGGATAAATAACTGCTCCCTTTCAAATCATGCTGAGTTAAAGGGATAGTTGAGTTTTGGTATAGAGGGCGCTACACAAAATAATTGTTTTGCGAGATAATGAAAAACTGAGTGTCAAATTCAAAAGAGCATACAATTTTAATGACAGAATAAACTTTATTGATCAAAATCGGTTTAGAAATGGCTGAAATATCCATCAACATAACCATTTGTAATAAATGTGGGGCCCCACACTTATTTAACAATTTTGAACCAGCCGTTACAAAATATTAAAAAATGCTTCCTCTTTTCAAAAATTTACAAAAGAGGTTTTAAAATAGTTGTTGATTATCTCTCTATCTAATCACTATTTCAACAAAACATCACATGCACAATATTTTATTTCAAATGGTTGAAACCGATGAGTGTTTAGAAAGCGCCCTCTTGAGTTTAAACGGCTCTTTTAGTCATTTGTAATGTTGCATTCCTTTTGAGTTATAACTAGTAGTTTGTACTGTAATGGTGCAGGTTTGGGTTACTAAAATTCAGTTTGACCAAAACTTTACTCTCTTTACCAGAACTCAACTATCCCTTTAATTATCAAAACTGGAAACGGAGCAACCATTATTAACAGAACAAGCATTTAGACTTAAACGTCTATTTATTATGGAAACCATATAATAAAACAAACTATTTCATGTCATTGATTAGAAAAACTATGGCAATAGTGATCAATACAACAGCAAACGTTCCGTCAATTATTGCAGTGATGTAAAGGCTGGTACTAAGATTGTACCACTTATCATACGCTCAATAATTGCGTACGGGGCGGGGTGGTTGGTGGCCGTAATTGATGATTGATTGTTGGGGAGGAATATAGCAACAGATTGAGAACAATATTGAGAACTACATGTATCAAATACAATCAAATAAACTTACTCTTTATGAGGGCGAGGGTGAAAAGAATCACAGTCACATGTACATAGACCTGCAAGAAGATAAATTGAGGGGTTACAATAATATATAAAATCATATAACATACATGAACTCATAAAATATGATATAATAAGTAAAATAAATTGAGTAACTATACCAACCATTATCGCATGCTTATCGAAGTATAATCTAAATTTTAAAAAACACATAGGACGGGCTTTAAAAATGGTAGATCGTCTGTTTTGCGCTGGTAGGATCCGGGTTCAAGCCTGCTCAGTCGTGTTTGTTTGGATATTGTTTGAATGATTAAATTGAACAAACAAATACAAAACAAGTCATGATTAAATAAATTGTATTTTCAAAATTCTAACGATTATTGACATATAAAACGATAAGAAACACGGTTGCAAATCAAATAGAGTATGCAAAGAGGGAATATTATCGGAATAACTTTAAGAACGCTCAAGGTTTAATATATTATGGCAATATTGGCAATTTGTAAATAATACAATTACGTAATAAATGATATCAGTATAATTGAATCTTTTGTAGAAAATAGTGAATATGAAAAAGATGTTTACTATAAATATTACCAATACAGGAACCCGTCATTATTTCAACTAGGTTTATGGGATGTAATAGACAATCTGCTTACTTGTTTACATGTTACCCCATTAATATCAATTTTATATTGTGGTAAAATGAATAAAAAAACACATTCCTAGGATGTGATGTAATAGGAGTTGGAGTATTGGAAAGGGTAATTTATCATAAGAACCGCTATGTAAAATGTTCGATCAATGTATTGAAATTGGTATTTTTCCTGAAACGGGAAAGGTTATAGTGTAACCTCTTTTTCCTCCATTCCATGAACTTATTTTGTTTAAACATATCTTAAATTGTATAATTCCGAATCATGGGACGCTCATTTTGGTGAGATACAAAGGAGGGGATGCCATACATGTTGAATAATCGGATAGAGTCAATCATTAAAAACCCTTGGATCATTGGCCTAGATACGGGCACATTTTTATCAGGGGGGCTGAGGTATTGCCCAATTAATTCCCATATCCGCCCTTTCACCTGACAAGCAAACAAGAATAGAATACAAACAGGATAAGGCACTCTAAAATTTACAGAAAAGGCAACACGAATAATATATTATATATAATATGCTATAAGCAAAATAATTACATACTGCTTAAACTAAGTAATACATTCATAAGCAACAGGGTGGGGGGGGGGGGCATGGGGGGCACGTGCCCCCCCCCCCCCCCCCCCCCCCCCCCCCCCACCACCACCACTTCGGCACCTCGGACAAAATCTGCGGACGGATCTTGTCGTGCAGGACCTAATCACGCGGCCGGACCTATTCCCGCTCCTACACCGGTAGCCAAGGCAGCATTTCGCATTGTTTGTTTTTGTCTTGTTATTTTGTTTGTTTGTTTGTTTGTTTATTTGTTCCGTAGTTTTTTTTCTTTTTTGTTCAACTTATTGTTTTTATATTTTTTAATCACGGTGTTTACAAGTGATACGATGTCCGCTTTCAGCTTTGTACCTGTTTTCGGCTGCAAGATGCGTTCAAAACTTCCCCAAAAAACCCAATATCAATACAAATTTAAGATTTGAATCATTTGATGCATCCTTCATAATTAATCTAACATCTAACATGTTTTTATTGAAAACCCATAATGTTAATACCAACAAATAATGTGAATGTGTTGGTTGATAACTTACCATTGTTTATTGCTGTTAATACACGCAAGGAGAATACTTCTCGGAGCTGAATTCAATAGGTCCTTCTTATCGAGCTGAATTTCCAAAGCTAATGATTCATTCGACTGGTTCCAGCCTGTAGTTCTCTTCTAGGCTCTTCCGAATGTCCTCACATGGTTGAACGGGCACATTCATTATTCAGCGGGGTTGAAGTCTGCTGCCACGAATACCATCTTTCCCGTTTTTTCACTTGACAAGCAAAACAAAAAAGGTGGGAAATACTACCATGCACCTAGCCCAGTATAATACACGGCACCTAGCTGCACGAAAATTATATACTCTGCAGAATTTTGCCCCAATATGACATGATTTTGCCTGTATTTGCCCAAATATGACATGATTTTGCCCGTATTTCCCCAAATATTGTATGCCTTTTCCCGATTATGAAATTATTTTGCCTTAATATGACATGCTTTGCCCGAATCGAATGTGATATTATTGCCCAAATATGGGGTGCTTTTTGCCTAAATATCGCCGTTTTCAAACTCTGGGGGGGGGGGGGGGGTGGGGGGGGGGGGGGGCTGCAGCGCACCTAGCCCACCCCCCCCCCCCCCCCCCCCCCCTCCCCCCTCCCGCTTGCAAGCCGGTACATTTGAAGAGTATAATGCACCACTTAAAAAGGCCTCGATATCAAACTGGCGCACATTTGACTTTTGTAATTTTTCTTCGTAAAAATGCATTTATAAGAATATAATAAATCACCAATCGGAAGGTCCAACAAATATTTGCCCGAACACTGTCCGCATTATGACAACAGGCGCGTGACGTCATTGAAGGCGGACATTCGCCTTTTTTCTGGAAAGATAAATGGAACTTCGCCTGCAATTACGTACATTTTTCGTCACGCCTCTAAAATCGAGAATTTTCAGGGGCGGGGCTTAGAAAGTCACGGAAGGTTACTAAACTTGGAAAATATGACATTTTCTGTTAATGCAGTTATTTTGTAATACAAGTCAAACTGGAATATAGACCAAAAGAGATCATAAATTAAATAATAGGGAAATAATTATAATATGTTTGCCAGGCCACTTTAAATGTATACAATGGGCACTGCAAACAACAATAGGCATGGGCCATTATACAAATGATGCACAGGCATGAGTGGATCGGTAAGAATGGGATGCACGAGTTTAACTTTGGAATGGTTAGCGGGTGGGTTTTAGACCATTTCCAAAGTTAAAAGAGTGCATACAATTCTTACCGATCCACGAAATATGCATGTCCCTTAAAAGTACACATCACAAATAATTAAATGCCATAAGAGCATGGCATAAATTAATACTCTAGTCTCTAGATGTATAATTATTTGAGGTCTTAATGGATTGAATCAAAAGGGCAAAATGAAAAGGGCGAATACCCTCGCATGCTGTTCGTCCTTGCATGCTTGACAAAAACTGAAAGAGAAAATGCATTGTTTGACTATAAGTCAGTTATCCGTAACCTTTCAGGATAATTAGAATTGTTACTATTATAATTACTTTGTTCTTTGAGCATGGCAAAAATGAATACTCTATATGTATAATTAGTTGACGTCTTAATGGATTGATTCAAAAGGGCAACATCGAATACCCTCGCATGCTGTTCGTCCTTGCATGCTTGACAAAAACTGAAAGAGAAAATGCATTGTTTGACTATAAGTCAGTTATCCGTAACCTTTCAGGATAATTAGAATTGTTACTATTAGAATTACTTTGTTCTTTGAGCATGGCATAAATGAATACTCTATTATGTATAATTAGTTGACGTCTTAATCATGTTAATGGATTGATTCAAAAGGGCAAAATCGAATACCCTCGCATGTTGTTCGTCCTTGCATGCTTGACAAAAAAATGAAAGAGAAAATGCATAGTTTGACTATAAGTCAGTTATCCATAACCTTTTAGGATAATTAGAGTTGTTACTATTATAATTATTTTGTTCTTTGCCCTTCTTCAACAAGAATGTACCCCCCAGTGGCGGATCTACGGGGGGGGGGGGGGAACCCCCCCCCCCCCCCCCTTGGGCTGCCAAGTGAAAATGTGATGTGCATAGAAAAACGCCATCATGTGTCCAGACGCACACAGTATCCGCATCGTCATTGGGTCAAACCCCCCCCCCTCCCCTTAGCAAAAAGCTAGATCCGCCCCTGACCCCCCCCCCCCTCCTATAGGCGCCTACCCCCATTTCGATCCCTCTCACTTACTACCATGACTACGTAACGCTGAGATTTCTAACTTCACTCAAAGCCAAAAAAGAAGAAAAGGTAATGAATAAATGAATGATACAGTAAGGAAAATTAACAACTGTGCAAAGGAATATCAACAAAATAAATTGCCTGTGCGCGCAGAAACATGAATGTATTTGGGTGAACTTACATGTTGTTAGTATACTATTATGACAAACAATATGAGATTACTTCAATCACTGACTTACATGTACATGTATATAGCGTCATATTACCGTGCGTATAAAAAAAAACGTCACACTTTTGAAAAATTTGTCACAATTACGATCACAAAAACGGTCAGTGCTCACCCTATCGTGAACACAAATTTGTTTTGTTAGTGGCACTTGATAGAAGAGATTATATTCCACATACTAAGAATCTTGCTCTACGATTGGTCAAAAGTTAATCACGTGATGAAAAATAGTTTCGCCCATCATTGATGGGAGAAGAAAAGTTTGTTACACTGTGTACTATCTTGGGTGAAAGGGCGTTGCACTCACTACTATCTTGGTGAAAGTGCGTTGCACTGTGTACTATCTTCAATTGTTCGCGCGCAAGTACGCGTGCGCGCGTTAGTGCGCAGAAAGGTAGCGCTAAAATCTTGTTCGTATATGAGGGATTGACGAAATTAAAATAAAAGACTCGATCAATTGCTCAATATTCCAAACTTGTTAGCCCTTTGTGTTTAGTTATAGGTCGTTTGTGATCAAAATAATTGATGTGGAATATAAAGCCAATAATCACCTTTTGGTTTCAGGCGATGGCAAACTATCACTTCCTCGGCGATCTGAATGTATACGCTATCTTTCCTCAGCTTCGCTTCGGAAAGATAGCTACATCCAGATCGCCTCGGAAGTGATAGTTTGTACCATCACCTTCACTAACGGTAATTATTTGCTTACTATTGGGCATCTATCAACATGAACAAATCTTCTATACATTTTGAAATGTAATTTTGACAGATTTTTTCAAAAGTGTAACGGTGTTTTTTTTTATACGCACTGTATATAATTCTGATGCCCTACTTAAAGGGATCTAGTAACTTTGTTGAGGGATCTAGTAACTTTGTTGACATGTGCAAAAAGTGATGAATGGTTGATGCAATGTATATTGTTGTTATCTCATATGTCCACAGGGTATTGTGTGAACATTTCAAGTCAAATGGACATTGCATGGCCAAGCTATGAGCGAAAATGCAAAGTGATATTCACTAACTCACTGCACTCACTTTGTACACGGTTTCAAAACTCCACCGGAGTTTTTCTTATCTAAATACTTCGATCGTACATATCTTTGTAACGAAAGGGAAATTTGAAAAACCGAAACCTGTCCCATGATTTTATTGTCAATACGAATACAACAAGGTATGAGGGAACCGCTAGAATCAAATTTTATTTTTGAGGATTTGGACAATGTTACTAAGTCCCTTTAAATATTACGAAGTCGGAGCGGGAAAATGTATCACTTCGGTTGGTCCCTCGAACTTTTCCCTTCGGATTTGTGTTACGTTAATTTAGCACAAACATTAAAAAGAGTTTTTTGTTTTTTTTAAGTACCACCTTCATAGGAGCTCTGTGAAGCACAGTGGTTAGAGCACCGGTCTAGCAATGCGGAGGTCCTCGGGTTCAATTCCCGGTGAAGCCCCGTTCTCTTTGCTCATTTGTAGTTATTGAATTTGTATCAGTAGGTTTCCAATGTGCCTATTTTTAATAAAATATGAGATGTGATTGATGTGATTGAGTGAAACCAGGGTAAACTTTGGCTAACATTCATTAATTTTATTAGCATTTGATCACAAGTCAAATGACAAATTTCAAACGGGATTGTGGCAATGGCAGTTACCAAAAACAAGAAGCATAGGCGAAGGAGGCTGGGGCTGGGGCTCGCAGCCCCCAGGAGTTTGGGAAATGGCAATATTCGGGCTAAAAGCCCTCAAATTTGGGCAAGCTATGTCATATTCGGGCAAAGCCATGTCATATTCGGGCAAAACCATGTCATATTCGGGCAAACTATAATGTCCTGTCATATTCAGGCAAACTCTATGTTACATTCGGGCAAAATCTTGTCATTTCGGACAATATAATTTCATATCGGGCAAAATCGTTATTATTTTGGGATTAAACCATGCATGCACAAAATATAACATTTTGGGGCATCAAAGAGGCGAGGAGAAAAACGAGAAGGATAATTATTCGGGCGAAGTACCCCAGCCCCTAGTCCCCCCACCCCCCCCCCCCCTCCACCGATAAATGTGCCCCTACGCCCTTTGGCAAGGAAGTGACGTACATACGAGCGTGGGCTATAGAGTGCCAAAGTGTGACGTCACAGCTATTCATTGCCATGGGTCAATGGTTCTAAACAATGTATCAGGCAAGCCAGAAATGTCTGACCTACTAGCGGTTGCTATGAAGGCAATCATCCAGCTCCAACCCACTACCAAATAAGCCCAACTCAAACGCCAACTTGTTTAGAACCATTACTATGCACTAACAAAAGAATGTAACGTCACTGCTTCGGTACTCTATACTATTTGGAAGGGCAAGCTACTCTTGGGAGTTGGGATACCTACAATACGTTCGGGATATATTTCTTAATTTTTTTAATTCTCCTCTCTTATAAGTTATTTTTAGTGTCATTTTACGGCAAAACCAAAAAGCGCGGCGTTATTCAAAATCCTCCCCTTCTTCTTTTATGTTGTTACAAATTTAGATATGCATTTTTACCAAACGGACGAAGTACGAGTAATCCAAAGTCCTGTCGAACTGTACCCACTAACAATGACATAAGTGTGACTCAAACAATGTTGTCTCATCGTTTAGAAGGTCGCAAATTTGGTAAGAAATTTTTGTTCAACGTTTGACTGACTGACAAGGTCGTACTATGGTCATATGAGATGCATGTCAATCATGTTATGACATCTCTATGAGCAACTGTTAAATCGAGAGAATCGTACAGGTTGCGAGAGGGTGCCCGGATGTATAAAGGCTTCCTCGTTTTAATGGAGAGAAAATTCCTGGTAAAACTTGACTTAGTGGCTAAATCTAGTTTTGTTTTTTAATAAATATCCTATATACCATGATCCTACGATGCCATGAATGGTTGTACAATATTTTAACAGACTCATTTTAAATTTGAAAGACTGTTTACATTGCAATATGAGTCGTTAATCCAAGAGAGTGCAGCTACACATGGGGGATAAAACACCCTTTCATTCACCCTTTTTCAATTATAAATTTTCTTTCAATATATTTTATGATATTCTTAAACGGTGAAATCGAATAACTTTGGATATTATTTTAATATATGTTTTATGTAACAGGAATGTGATGTAAAAATGTTATAGCTGATTGTGTTGTTTCTGCTGATTTTTTATTACAAATTTACTATTTAAAAAAAAAATCAAACAAATACATATAAATCGTCCATACGTGTGTACAATGCACGTGCGTGTTTTAGGCAATTGATAAGGAAATCCACGATTACTATATAGGAATATAATTATTATAAACTTATGTTCTTATCAATACCTAAACATATCAGGATACTTGCTTTCAGTTTGGACTAGTTCTTTTTTCAATAGCTTGAAATTAAGCCAGTGCATTAAATCCAGCTTATACAGTACGAGAAACACCTAGATCAAATTTAAGATCAAACACGAACTTTACAATTTGCTAAGAAAATCGCAGTCACGCAATTATAGTGAAACATTATCAACAACTTGTTTTGCAAGACATGCACACATAATTAATCGGTATCATGCAATCGGCAGATTAACACTACATGTATTTTGTTTACATGAAATATGAAACACTATTTAAAGGGGACCACCAGGCAAAGAACAACACATAATTATATGTTTTTGGTACCGTTTTTGTGATATCAAATAGATACCCAACATTTTGCAAAGGGTTGTGTAATTCATAAACAAAGCAAATTAATTTCCACCACTTACGGAACCACTACTATTTCCTGGTTCCGTACAGGCCAAACATTTGCTGATGTGCGCCAATTGCTATTCACCGCGTACGTTTGGAGACAATAGAATCCCGGGCGATTCGTTCGCTCTGGACTCGTACATTCAGACCCATGAACGCATGCTTTAGAATGGTGAGGACGTTTTCCAATGATATATTTCTTTTCTGGAAACATATTTTTGTGAACTTGTTGATGAATGGAATACTATAAGTGTTACCTTTTCATTTATAAGAATATTATTTTTGGTGGTGGTACCCTTTAAAACGTATACTAAACAAGTCATGTTTCCGTGAGTGTTACCTTAAAGGGATCTAGTAACTTTGATGGCATGTGCACAAGTGGTGAATGGTTGATGAAATGTATATTAGTGTGATCTGATATGTCCACTGAGTAATGTGTGAACATTTCATGTTAAATGGATGTTATATGGCCGAGTAATGAGCACATGCAAATGCAAAGTGATATTCACTGACTCATTGCACTGACTTTGTACATGATGGATAGATAAAAATCCAAAACACTTTCAATCGTAAATATATTTGTAACGAAAGGAAATTCAAAAAACCGAAACCCTGTCCAATGTTTCTATTAAAATACAAATACTGCAAGGTAGGAGAAAAACGCTAGAGTTCCAAGTAAGTTTTGAGGATTTGGACAATATTACTAGATCCCTTTAAAGCTGTTAGGATCAGTATAGTTCAGACCAGGCCTATGCATATACAACCTACTTTATTTCAACATGAAACTGCGAGATTTATCAGATATAGTAAGCAGATTTTTAAATTTGTTTCTGATTATGCTTATCTACAATTAGAGATGAGCCATGATTTACAGATATCTCAAAGCAATGACGTATTGTAGCCATGAGCAGGAGCTGGAGGGGCAGGGGGTGGCATCTAATATTAATTAGTAATATTATTTGTACTGATATATGATCTAAATACCCTTATATTAAGATTGGAGATTGGAGATAAAAAGCATGGATTTCAAGTAATTATGTTTTCAATTGGGAATATGTTTCCCCTCCTCCTACCCACCCCCCCTCCCCCAACAATAAGCCATGCCCCCCTTCAAGCCAAAAGGGTTGCGTCCCGAGCCCCCACCAGTTATGGGCTGCACCTCTCTATCAAAGTAAATGACCGCAGTGAACTGCGTTATTTCCTGCCGTCCTCTTAGAAAACCGTCTATCACTTCATTATACAATCATTATAATTAATCAGATCTAGTGATATTAGTCAGAGAGCGTCAACCAATAACACAACCTACACATTCATTTGAAGGCAAATGCCATGGCCATGGGATAGGACAACATTTTTGTTTACTAGGGGGGGGGGGGGGCTGAGGTCTTAGGCCCAAGTATTATCTTCCCCATATTTCGCTTGACAAGCAAAAAAACAACATTAAAAATTGTCAACAAATTAATCTTCCGAAAATGATACAATTCGATGACCTTTTCCCGAATATGACAGGATTTTGCCCGAATATATCGCTCTTCTTTGCCCGAATATGATGAGTTTTGCCCGAATTATATGATATTATTTTGCTCCGAATATGGCCTACTTTGGCCCGAATGTTGGGTGCTTTAATTGTGCCCGAATATGGCCGTTTTCGAAACTCCAGGGGGCTACAGCAGCCCCCAGCCGCCAAGCGTCCTACGCCTATACAAATGCCCCCGCCATCCCTCCTCCCCCCCCACCCCCCCCCCCACCCCCCCTGACACCTCATGATGCTACACAGCACATCATCATTTTGAGATATATCTGGATGGCTCATCGCTAATCATATTGTAGATAAGCATGTCAAAAATAAATATGAACAATTATCTGCTCAGTAGCATCTGATAAACCCCTGCAGTTTCGTGATGAAATTAAGTAGGTTGCATGCGTATCCTATACTTATGCAGATCATAACAGCTTCACTGTAAAACATATGGAAAAAATAAACTTGTTAGTTTTCTTTTCATGCTCAAATGCAACCTTAGAAAAACATACTAAAGAGTAAAGAGCGTTTACATTTATGTTAAACTTTCTCTCTTCTTGAATGATTACTTAAAGGGACTTAGTAACATTGTCCAAATCCTCAAAAATCCAATTGAAATTCTAGCGGTTCCCTCATACCTTGTTGTATCATTATTAACAAAAAAAAGCATGGGACAGGTTTCGGTTTTTCAAAATTTCCCTTTCGTTAAAAAGATATTTACGATTGAAGTGTTCAGATGTCAAATTATCCAACGGATCGTCAGAAACGTGTACAAAGTGAGTGCAATAAGTTAGTGAATGTCGCCTTGAATTTTTGCTCATTACTCGGCCATATTAAGTCCATTTAACCTTGAAATGTTCACACAACACCCAGTGGACATATTAGATAACACCAATATACATTGTATCAACCACTCATCATCTTATTGCAAATTTACTAGATTCCCTTTAACAGAGAAAGACAAATCGATAATTCTGAAAAAAAAGAACATGGTTTGAATTTCGCAGGTGGCTGTTCTTTGTTCAAATGAAAATTTCATTTTACTATATAAAGTGAGTTACCAACATTTCTCTTCTACCACTCAAGCGTGGTATGATAAATATCGGTTTTCAATGATAATGTGCAAACTTCATAATAGGACGAAAAGCACCACTTTTGTGTTAACGGCTACTTTTTAAATTAAAACAGCCCTCTAAATGAGTTATCATCATTTCTCTCTATCCACAAGCATGGTATGTTAGTTTTCAATTGTACCATGATAACGGACCAGTTTCAGCCGATAAAAATACGTTTTTACAACTCTTCACTCCCTTTATGGGCAAAATGTGCAGGTCTCCACTATATAATAAGCTTCAGGACTTATCAGATTGCATGATCGTGTGACCATGATGAGCCCGCGTAGATTAAGATATAAACTGTGTTGAACTGATCATGAACTGTCTGCACATCCCACTCCCTCGTCCGGTCGAGTCACAACCAGTGGAGTACCCAGGATTTTTTAAAGGGGGGGGGGGGGGGGTAGTCGTAGAAAATTTTCGAAGCCGAGACCACAAATTTTCGACGTTTCCGAGGCCGAGACCACGGTTTTTTCGACAATTTCGAGACCGAGACCAACACCTAGTGGTTGAGGGGGGGGGGGGGGGGGGGGGGGGGGTTCAAACCCCCAAAACAGTCATTTTTTGGTCAAAGGGGGGGTGGGGGGGGGGGGGGTTGAACCCCCCAAACCCCCTTCCCCTTGATACGCCTATGGTCACAACTATAGTCATAACCCTCCGAATGCCATGGTACAAAATACTCATATCAGATACATTGATTTGTTCATATATATAACTGCACATAATGTAACAATGTTGAATGAATTGTATATAATTATAGACAGTCAGACTTCGTAACAAGCTGAACTTCGAACATTTACATTCATTACAGATGAATTGGGGATTACAGGGGTAGTACAGTGTTGGTAAGGCTGAGCTTTAGTAACCAATACCTGCACAATAACATGACACACTAATATAACTCCACCATGCTCGAAAGGTATACAAAAATACAAACGACTAAGTAAAAAGCCTGTTATCATTCAAAAAGCGCCATTAAAACACAAGAGGGCGCTCTCTAATAAGGCATTGGTTTCAACCATTTTTCATACAAAATTATGCATGTGATGTTTTGTTGAAATAATGATTAAATAGAGAGATCATCAACAGCTATTTAAAAACCGCTTTTGAAAATTTTTGAAAAAGTGTATGTAGGCTAAGCATTTTTTAAATTTTTCAAAAAATCATGGTATTTATTTGGGGCCCAAATAAATACGATCGGATATATTTATTGATATTTCAGCCATTTCTGAACCGATTCTGACCAAATAAAGTTTAATCTGCCATTAAAATTGCATGTTCTTTCAAATTCGACACTCAGTTTTTCATTACCTTACGAAAAAATTGTGTTGTGCAGCGCCCTCTCTACCAAAACTGAACTACCCCTTTAAGCTATCAATCTGGATAAGTATATTCTTGAAATCAAATTTAGGGTTAAAGAGACATTCAAACGAATTCCCATTACATAACCATCCCTACATAGTCCATGCATGGGTTACATTGACTAATGGTAATGGGGGCCAACGGGCTGGGGAACAAGGGGAGTCATGTCCCCAGACATCTAAAAATTGTTACCCCCTCCCCCACCATCTTATATTCTTTACATTTACATTGTTTTGTCTTATTATAGAGAGTAGCACTATATGCCCTCTAACAAAAAAGATGCACAATGGATGAAAACTGCAAATAATGCTAGGAAGACCCTCTAATTTGCTGAAACTGCAATATATATATAGTTTATTATTATAGTGGAGCCTCATTTTCATACGATAATTGAGACTACTTTAATTTGTTGTTAGAATACAAATAGCTTGTACCGGCAAAATAACCTTGTTATAAGAGGGTTCTGTTTTATCAGAGATCTTTATTATGAGGTTCCACTGTATTACCTTGTTCTAAGAGGGTTATGTTATATCAGAACTCATTATAAAGATGTTCCATTGTATTGCCTTGTTATAAAGGGGTTTTGTTGTATCAGAGCCGTTTATGAGGTTCCACTGCATAACCTTGTTATAAGAAGGTTCTGTTTTATCGGAGCTCTTTATAATGAGGTTCCATTGTATTGCCTTGTTGTAAAGGGGTTTTGTTGTATCAGAGCTCTTTATAATGATGTTCCACTGTACATATTACCTCATTATAAAAGGGTTCTGTTATAACAGAGCTCTTTATAGCACAGTTCACTGTACTGATTCAGAGTGAGGGAATCTGTAAACGGTTCGTGGAAAACCATACAAATTTCTGAAATTGAGAATGACATAGTGAGTTATGATCAGTATGATACACTCCTGGTAAAATAATGTGGATGTGGTGGTTTCATTTTTTATGTTAAAATGATATTAAAGAAACCATCCTGATTGGGTTATGAGCACAGTATTGAATGTAACAGTGGAACCTCTTTATAGCGAGAAGCTTCGGACCATGATAAACCTTGTTTAAAAAAATTAAAAATAAAAAGTGCTGGGACCAGCAAATATCATAATTGGTTTAAGAGGGTTATGTTATATCAGAACTCTTTATAACGAGGTTCCAGTGTATTTGGATTCATATTTAAAGGTATCTAGTAACTTTGTTGACAAGTGCAAAAAGTGATGATTGAGTATAAAATGTGTATTGGTGTGATCTGATATGTCCACAAAGTAATATGTAAACATTTCATGTTAACTGGATGTTTTTTTACCGAAAAATGAGCAAAATGCAAAGTGGTATTCACTAACTCATTGCACTTACTTTGTTCACGGCTAAAATTATTCTGTAGACAATTTAACATCTGAACACTTCAATCGTGAATATCTTTTGAATGAAATAGAAATTTGAAAAAACGAAACCTGTCCTGTTCTTGTTTTGTTAATATGAATATGACAAGGTATGAGAGAACCACTAGAGTTCCAAGTAAGTTTTTAGGATTTGGACAACCAAATAAAATATTTAAAAAACGATTGTACACACAGTAATTTGAGGACTGAATAAGTTAGCTTTATTACATGATAGAAATAATAATAATGATAATAATAATAATAATAATAATAATAATATTTCATTGAATTTTTGAATTGTAATTCATTAATATTAAACAGCCATGAAAGAAAAGGGCACTCTTCCAGCACGTCAAATTTAAGAATGAATAAATTGTAACTAATCTACACATTTTAAACCTCACCATATTGATAAACTAGCTATGTTTGAAATAATTTTAAATCTGTTAGTATAAAAAATAAACATCTCCAATATTTGACTGTTCATCCATAATATATATTTTGTCTCCAAGTTATAAAACATTACATTTTATTTTGACTAAAATAAAATTATTATAGAGCACAACACATTCAAACTATCTCTTTAAATTATTCAATGTCAGTATCTAATATTGCTAAAAAATGAAGGAAGACAGAATAGAAAATAATCAAATACTGTAAACGTTGTTATTTTTGCGTGATTAATATTTCGCGCTGAGCGATGCAAAAACACATTCGCGGGGTTTTTAATTTCGCGGCCGATCGTAAGACCCTCATCAAAATTATATTATTACGTAAATGAAAATGAATAAAATTGCATATTCGCGGGATTTAATGTTCGCGGACGCCAACTTCAGCGTGAAATCCGCGAAAATTAAAGCACCGTGAATATTACCACGTTTACAGTATTCATTCAGATCCATTATAAAGAATGAGCCACTAAGAAATTAAAATAAAAAGTAAAAGTAAAATGGATTAAAGGGGTAGTTTAGTTTTTTGTGAGGTAATGAAAAACTGAGTATCGAATTTGAGAGAACATGCAATTTTAATGGCAGAATAAACTTTATTTGGTCAAAATCGATCCAGAAATGGCTGAAATATCAATAAATATATCTGATCTTATAATTATTTGGGGCCCAAATAATTCGATGATTTTTTCAAAAAATTAAAAAAATGCTTGCACTTTTTCAAAAATTTTCAAAAGCGTTTTTTAAATAGTTGATGATCTCTCTATTTAATCATTATTTCAATAAAACATCACATGCTTAGTTTTGTATGAAAAATGGTTGAAACCAATGCCTTTTTAGAAAGCACCCTCTTGTGTTTTAATGACTCTTTTTGAATGATAACGGGCTTTTTACTTAGTCGTTTGTAATTTTGTATACCTTTTGGAGCATGGTGGAGTTAGTCCTGTAGATTTTAATTAGACCTAGAAATGTTCTTTAGTACAATGTTTTATTATTGATTAATATTCTAGAAGGGTTTAGAAGAAATTTCAGCTTTGTTGCCACCTCGGCAACTTTGGGCAACTCTTTTTATAAGCATTATAAAGATAATTAGCTAATTTGCATATTTCTGAGATAAGGTCAGGGGTCATTCTCTATCTAGGAATAGTCCAAGTAGTAATTAAAACAAATATTATAGGGTATTTTGGGGTAAGGAATTCATTGCCGGTGCTCGTTTGCAAGTGCCATGTAGGCAACACCCTGAAATCCAATATGGCGGCCCCTAATTTGCATATTTATGAATATTATTGATTTTCAGTGGCTATAGCCTCAAATAAGCAATAATGTTTCTTTATTTTTCTTCAGTCATGTTCTCAATGTGTATTAAAGATTTTCCAGCTCGGTTACCACCTTGGCAACCTCTGACAATGCATGTAATTAGCATAATTAGATAATTTACCTAATTTGCATATTCCCAGAAATCAGGTAAAATCGTGTATATTGTGAACCCAGAAGGTTAAAAAGACAAGAAATACCACTTTTCCAAGGTTTTAGGGGGCAACAAATTCATTTATGATACTTAAATCGATGTATCACCTTTGCAACCAACATAAATCCAAGATGGCCGCCTTTGGTATTTTAATTGAGATAATGCTATTTTCCACTTTAACATCATTTATTTTATAAAACTGTAATATTTTTACTGTAAGCACCCATCTACATTGTAATTCAAGTGTTCTACTTGCTAATTCCAATAATGGAAAGTCCCAAAATTATAATATGGATCTAATATAACCAAAAGAATGAAGTCGTGTATCATAACATGTGAAATTTGATAAGCAGCCATCTTGGATTTGAGAAGGTTGCCATGGTGATATATGAAAATAAGTATCAGAAATGGATTTGTCGCCCCCTAAAACCTTGGAAAAATGGTATCACTTGTCATTTTTACTTTCCGGGTTTCCAATATACGCAATTTGGGGGAATATGCAAATAAGGTAAATAACCTAATTATGCAAATAATTTGCATATATAGATGTTGCCATGGTGGCAACAAATCTGAAATATCTTTACTACATATTTAGAACATGATTGAAGAATAATAATTTGAAATTATTGCTTATTAGAGGCTGTAGTCACTGAAAATCAATAATATTCATAAATATGCAAATTAGCGGCAGCCATCTTGGATTTCAAGGTGTTGCCCATATGGCACATGCAAATGAGCACCGGAAATGGATTCCTTGCCCCAAATTACCCTAACAAAATAGTTTTGATCACTATTGTACTATTCCTCGATAAAAAATGACCCCTGACCTTATTTCAGAAATATGCAAATTAGCTAATTATCTTTATAATGCTTATAAAAAAAGTTGCCCAAGGTTGCCGAGGTGGCAACAAAGCTGAAATTTATTCTACACCCTTCTAGAATATGAATCCATAAAAAAACATTGTACTAAAGAACGTCTCCAGGTCTAATACACAAAATATAGGACCATCTACAGGACTAAGTGATAACTTTTAGTTTATAATGTTACTGTCCAGGTTTGGTTACTAAAGTTCAGCCTTACCAAAACTGTACTACCCCTTTAAATAAATAATACAAAGACATCAACAGAAATTTGTGCTTGTAAATGTCGTTAGGGTCATATATCTGGGCAGTACATTAAAGGGGTAGTTCAGTTTTGGTAGAGAGGGCGCTGCACAATACAATTTTTTTGTGAGGTAATGAAAAACTGTGTGTCGAATTTGAAAGAACATGCAATTTTAATGGCAGAATAAACTTTATTTGGTCAAAATCGGTTCAGCAATGGCTGAAATATTAATAAATATATCCGATCGTAATAAATTTGGGCTCCAAAATTATTCGATGATTTTGTTTTAAAATTTAAAAAATGCTTACACTTTTTCAAAAATGTACAAAAGCGGTTTTTAAATAGTTGTTGATGATCTCTCTATTTAATCATTATTTCAACAAAACATCACATGCATAATTTTGTATGAAAAATGGTTGAAACCAATGCCTTTTTAGAGAGCACCCTCTTGTGTTTTAATGGCTCTTTTTGAATGATAACAGGCTTTTTACTTAGTCGTTTGTAATTTTGTATACCTTTCGAGCATGGTGGAGTTCTAACTATTAGTTTGTAATGTTACTGTGACTGTGCAGGTTTTGGTTACTAAAGTTCAGCCTTACCAAAACTGTACTACCCCTTTAATTCAAGGGTCTTTGTGGCTGGCTCGATGGTTAGATGGGGCTAGAATCTAAACTGTCTAAAGCCCTTGTGACATATCACCAGATAGCGTTACCGGTTAAGTTTGGTGCCTGTTTGAAAGTCTCATTAACATTGTATACAGCGTGGTTGGCCAGCCACAGATCATTATGTCATTTACTTGTAGTACTATTAATAAACCAAATGGAAGACTTTCCCGGCCCTACTGCATAAAACTTGTCCAAATGTTGTAAATGTCAAACTACTATGGCAATAGCTATGATGATCCATGTAGATTGGCTACTGACAGAGCCCATATGTTGTACATGGGTATATCAGGTGACGCATAATGACTAATTGCAATATAAGGCACATAAGAAAGAAAATCTGTTTTGTTCATGGGTAATAAATATGTGCCACTGTCAGAGTCAAATCACCAGACATCTAGCCTTATAGAACAGCCAGTACAAATAATAATATACAAAATCAGTCTCCGGTAGTGGTAGCTGGACATCAGGTAGAGTGACTGTATTAAGAGTCTAGACACAAGCACCAGTTGCATTGAATATAAGGCACATCAGAGAGGAAACATGTTTTTTTTCTTCTTACAAATGAAACTTCAGCTGTTGTTGATGGGTGCCTGTGTTTGAGTCTAAGCACAAGGCATCTAGCCTCATCTAACAGTCACTGATCAAAAAGTAGTACTTCCTTTTGCTAATACACTATTACTATGCACCAGACTTCCACAGTAAATTGTTGACGGGTAATGTCTATTGTGCCCGTTTTGGAGACTTATCATGATCCACCTAGTCTTGTCAAACAGTCAATGATGTCAAACCCTTCCTCTGCTTATAAACTAACTATGCATCAGACTTCAGCAGTTGTAGATGCATGATGTCCACGGTGCCTGTATTCGAGTCTAATTGAAGTCGCCTAGCCTCATCTAACAGTCATTGATCACAAAGAAGTAATTCCTTTTGCTAATACACTAACTATGCATCAGACTTCAGCAGTTGTAGATGCATAACATCTATGGCGCTTGTGTTGGAGTCTAATTACATGTCACCTAGCCTTGTCTAACAGTCACTGATGACACATAACTCCTCTTTCTAATACACTCAGCAGTTGTAGATGCTGTGTTGGAGTCTAATCACAAGTCAACTAGCCTTGTCTGACTATCACTGATGGCTTATCCCTTCTATTGCTTATATACTAAATATGAATCAGTGTAGATGCATAACGTCTATGGTGCTGGTGTTGGAGTCTAATCACAAGTGGCCTAGCCTTGTCAAACAGTCACTGATGACAAAGTTACACTATACAATGCATCAGACTTCAGCAGTTGTAGAAGCATAACGTCAATGGTGCCTGTGTTGGAGTCTAATCACTAGTCGCCTTGTATAACAGTCACATATGACAAAATAACACTATACAATGCGTCAGACTTCAGCAGTTGTAGATGCATAACGTCCATGATGCCTGTGTTGGAGTCTAATCACTAGTCGCCTAACCTTGTCAGCCAGCCAATGATTGAATGACGTCTTGTTCTTGCTGTACAGGTTCAAGAAGATGCCAAATATGACGAGTAGCCCTGACCAAACATACCTGTAATAGTAGAGATAAAAAGGATATATATATAAAATTAAACAAATCAGCAAAAACAGTACTCGGGATCTTGGGATGATTTGGCCACCAGGGCCACTAAACACTAGCTTCGAACCATAACAGTCATTTGATGCTAAATTATACAGGCCTCAATGGGAAACAAAATATCACTGTTTTCATAAGCCTGTAGACACATCGTAGAGAGCATCGCACGGGCACCGCAAGGGCATCGCACGGGCACAGCACGGACACCGTAGCCCTTTTTCGAATATCGTACGATTTTAAGACTGAATATTTGGCCACTCAAATCATACGGGTACCGTGGAGTCACCGTAAGAGCACCGTAAGGCACCCGTACGGGCACTAATATTGTGTTCACGGGAGCCGTGCGATTTATGTTTTATTTTAAGACAAAAGTCATCGTACGGGCCCCGGCAAATATGTGACTGCTACTCTAAGATACCACAGACATCGTACGATATCACAATTTCCCAAAATCGTAGAAAATCCGCCGTAGGAAGAAAAATCGTACAGCACCCATATCATTTGTGACCTAGGCATAAGAGAGACATTTTAAAAATCAAAACCCATTTCATTCTTCTGTTATCACAAGCCAAACAAGGTACATGGGAAGTGTGAAAGCTCTAAGTAGTTTTGGTTGAATATGGCAAAGTTGATGGATCACTTTAAGGTAGGCACACAAACAAATGGGTGCGTTTACTTACTGTATGGTGAATGGTTTTGGGAAGAGAAGGAAAGACAGGATCATGGTGACCGTCTTCCTGGTCGTAGTTACTGCAAAGACAGATACAATCGGAAAGTTATAACACTACCCAATTCTTACATGTATAGGTATAATGTACACATATATTGTTGAAGGATGCCTATTAACAAAAAATCAGGCACCGCATGAGTCTAATAACTTGTTGCATCCAAAGTGGCCAAAGTTACCCGATTGCCCAGGGGCAAGTCAAATTAATGTCCCGCAAGAAGCATTTTTAAAGGGTACCACCACCCAAAAATAATATTCTTATAAATGAAAGATAACATCTTTAGCAGTCCATGCCATCAACAAGTTCACACAAAAATGTTTCCAGAAAAGAAAACAAAATTGGAAAACGCATCACCATTCTAAAGCATGCGTTCATGGGTCTGCATGTACGAAGACTACTTTGTCCAGAGCGAACGAATCGTCCGGGATTCTATTGTCTCCAAACGTACGCGTGAATAGCATTGGCGCACTCACAAATGTTTGGCCCGTACGGAACCAGGAAATAATAGTGGTTCTGTTAGTGGTGGTAATTATTTGCTTTGTTTATGAATTACACAACCCTTTGCAAAATGTTGGGTATCTATTTGATATCACAAAACTGTACCAAACCATATAATTATGTGTTGTACTTTGCCTTTAAGATAATCTTATTTGGTTGCCTAATCAGGCACATCAAATTTCTGTTCAACACCAAGATAAAATGTAAACATTTTTTGAAAGTAAACATCTCATCTAGAGACAAGCTAGAAATTTGCCAAGAAGATCAGGCCCTACCTAGCCTGATTCATTTTCCTTTTGTTTCATTTTGATTTCTGCAGGCAATAAACCATCTGCTCGGGCAAGACAAATTTGAAAATTCATGTGGAGGCTTCCCTAGCCTATACCTATCCTTTATCATAGATCAATAAAGCATTGCTCGGAAATAGCACTAGCTTATATAACACTATTCAATTCAATTCAAGGTATTTTTTATTCAACATGTATTGTAGTCAAAGGGCTTAATTGCAGGTGAATTTACAAAGTAAAAAAACATCAAAAAGAACATACAAATGAAAAGGAAATATACAGAATATCGTACCAGTAATAAATGCAAGAAATTATTATACAATAGTGGCAGAATTCAAATATTGCCTATCAATATAAGTATCAATATAATATCATAATAGCAACTAAGCCTGAGTCATGTCGGAATTTTTTTGTTCCGGAATCCGCCGGTGTTGTGCCGGTCGGAATCCGGTATTCCGATAAAAAAAAAACTGCCAATGAATGATACGGAACGAACACGCACTAGAAGGTCTGCCATAGTTTCGGCAGCGCAGGCATGCGAGACAGGCCAACTCAACTGCCTTGACCTTGCAAGTTGCACTCTTAAAAAGTGCCGAAAAGGAACGAAAATGTAAGATTATTACGATCGCACCTATTCTAGACTATCTCTTATTTTACTTACATGTTTGTATGGCTTTTAAAATAAATACGAGAACAATTACCTGCAAAAACAGCAACAACAAAAAATGCGCTGATTATATCTCGAACATTTTCTAACTCGCTCGGACCTGCATGAACTGAAGCTACAACGACACGAATAAGTCAACACTAACACTTCACTTGTATACTTTGCGTGCAGGTTATCGGGTCTTTTTTCTTACGATAGAATCCATCCGCTGGGGAATTCCCCAATTCCCGGCGGATGGATCTCTCGTGTAAGAAATGAGACCCATAACCTGCACGCAAAGTATACGAGTGATATGGCGGGCTGTATCGGAGCATAAGTTTAGTACCGATAGAGGGCGGACTGGATGTCAACGTTTGAGAATCGTTTGTACGGCGCAGCTCTGACTGATAGCAGCTAGCTGAAGCATGACTGTGCGGGGCGCGCCGGGGTAGTCTACGACGTCGATCGTATGCCGTATACTCGCCGCACCGCGCGCTAGATCGGCTGTCATAATAAACGCAGCAGATTTCTTGTCATTGTAAGTTGCATTCGACATCGTCTTTCTTGTACTTTTTTGTCATTTGTTTTCTTCTGATAGTTTTCTACTACAAAATATGAATTTTTGAGGAAATAGAGGTTTTCCGCGAATTTCATCGGAATACCGGAATGGAGAAAACAAAACCGGAACACGCACACACCGGACGGATTCCGGTATTCCGTCCGTTCCGACCCAGGCTTAATAGCAACTGTTCACTATATTTTAAAATAATAAGTGATTCTTAAAAAAAAAGGAATTATTTAATTATTTTGTTGTTGTTCTTACCTGTAACTGTTAGCAAGGCACCAAATTGCCTGATCATTGCTAGAACAAAGATGATCCCCGCATACCCAGAGCACGAGAACAAAAAGGCATAGACATACGTCTCTACTGGATGCTGTGTGGAGAGAAAAGGGGACAAAATAAGCTCCAATGTAAATTATTTAGAATACAGTAGAACCTCAATATATCCCCAGGGAGTGGAGATGGTGCACATAATGTGTGCAGGCTGGCATTGTATCCTATGATCGGGGTAATAATAGTGTTAAGAGCTTAGAGATGATATTGTACCATATCAGGTGCTATATACAAAACCCGGCACTTGGCAGTAAAAATCAAAATGTAGATTTTCATAGTCCATTACAAAGGCCTCATCACATGCTTTCATTTGATCCTTTGTTCTAACTAATTGGTCAATAATTGGCGAAGATATGATTGTTTAAAATTTACAATCATAGGTCTTTTACACACATTGTGTGAACTTAAAATGCCCATTTCTTCAAAACATGAATTACCAACAAGTGCCGGGTTGTGCTATATCTGGTCACATATATATAAATCGAAGCTGTTATTATTACTATTTTATATAGAGGAGCTTGGGATAATGAAAATTACCATCTTACATCAGAGATTTGTTAGAATGCGATCAACATATAAAAATCAATTACATCGTAAATGGAAAATAGTGAACCAAAAAAAACAAACATATAAATGAGTATAGGAAATATGCTGAGCCAGTACATGAAAGCAGAAGGTCGCTATTACAAACAAAAGCTTTAGGAGACGGTCAACGTGGTAATATTCGCAGTGCATTCATTTTTTGCGCATTTCGCAAAATATTAGTCGCGCACATACAATGTACATGTACATGTATAACCACGTTTACAGTATTTCATACAAACTACTTGGAAACTTACCTGATAACAAAACCAGAATGCTTCCAAGAAACTTCCATGTAATACAATTCCAAAGAGAAGTATAAAGAAGCCAATAGAATATGAATACAGTACCTGTACAGGAAGAGAAGAAAAATACAAGAAAAAACAAATAAATTCAGTAAGAAATTCTTATGATTAGGCTTGGGTCAGGTTTATATAGCTTCTGAATATCAAAGGCTTTCAATACCGTTTCATTCGAAGTACCAAACTATACTTATAGCTTCGAGGCTCAATGGTAACAGCACCGGTCTGGCAGACTAGAGGTCTCGCATTCGATTCTATTGAAGCCCTTTCTTCTTTGCAAATTGTATTTAAATAATTCAGTAAGCAAAGAAATACATGTTATTGGACAGGATTAGAATTTAAAAAAATATGTCTAGGTTCAATATATTTCTGATAGAACCATGTTTTATATCACAGCAGACTGATTTATTTTCTTACAAATGAATTTCATTGGAGCATACACTGCCTTAGTAATTTAAAACTTTGACTTGCTAAAATAATCAATTTTCAAGGCAGTTTTTGTCACCTCTTTATATTTGTATAATTGGGATGCATGTGTAGAGATGCTACAATGCTGCTTGCCATTTTTAACTAGGCTATTTTGTGCGCACTACATAACACTGAGTGAGCGTGTATGTTGCACCACGCGCAAGGCGTTCACAAGATAATGTGCAACCCAATTATGAATTCAAACCACCTTTTAAAATGTTTGTGCGGGGCCTTTCCCAATATTGCAGCTTTTAATAGATTTCGAAGCTATATGTACAACAGAAATTAAAACCATTATAATACTATAATTTTGATTTATCATCAATATTACTGTCTAACCTGTGTACAGTGGACACCTAATAAAAGGATATAAGAAAAGTGGCCAATGTAACCAGGTGACCTCTATAGCCAGGTTCCATAACATTGCTTTTCTCTGCAGTGGGATCACTTTTGGTGGTCACTATATAGGCAAGTTGGCTGTTGTAGACAGGTGGCCACTAAGACAGGTTTGACTGTACTTTTGCTATAATTTGATTTATCATCACTGTTATACTTACTACTTCAGCTGAACTTGCTCTATGTGCTCTCATGGCCTTCTCCTGTACATTGCCTATGATGGCATCAGCACCCAGAGCTGTGGATATTAATAGTACTCCTGGAAGAAAAAAAGAAAAAGACATTTGATAATCATGATTGTCTTTTCCTGCACATTGCCTATGAAAGCATCAATATTAATAATCCACCTAAAATTAGAAAATTAAAAGACAATTAAATGGATTTAAACATACATGTATCATGATAACCATTGCCTTCTCCTGTACATTGCCTATGATGGCATCAGCACCAAGTGCTGTGGATATTAATAGTACTCCTGGAACAAGAAAAGAAAAAGACAATTCAATTGAATTAAACATTTCATGATAATTATACAGCCAAAATATATATCAAGACAATTTACAGGGAAGATTTCTCTACCTTGAATTTACTTTTGATTAAGTTCTCTACACATTACAGAAGATTTCATGCTTATATGTCCATCATTTGCCCTGTACGCACTTTTTATACACATGGTTGAATGGAGCGTACGCATCAGCTTTAACCCCCCCCCCCCCCCCGCCCCCCCACTGCGTACGTACTTTGTAGATGGCCCCTAATCCCATTCATCACGTACAGCTCGGAGGCTGACATTCTATCAATGGGCTTGTGAAAGGTGTGAAAGGGTTTAACCAGTACCAGTTACCATTTACTGCCAATTTCTGTCTTTTTAGACCATACTTAAGTTGTGCCGCTAATGAGAACTTGAGCCATTGACTTAAAACCCACTACAATAAAAAATTTAAAAAAACTTTTAAAGGTAATAGAAACTAAAAGTTATCATGTATATACATGTACCTGTTGTGTCAAACTTTGGTGAGATAGTACTGTCTGCCAATGTGAAGAATATAAGTCCAATGCTCATACAGATAGCTGCTCCTGCGTCAACTATGCCATAGGGCTTGCCTGAGGAAGACAGCGACAAAGACACGCAGTTGACAAATTATTGTTATATCCATTGCAAGACAAATTCAACATCCTGTCTGAGAGACAGGACTTGTATTAGAGAGCCCCAAATCATGACAGGCATGAATTTACAGCTGCACTAAGAGATTACATATGCCGGGCTGCTACAAAGAAAAGAAAAGTAGTAATACTACTTTACATGCTATCTGCGGGATAAACCTCATAATGGAAAGTCCCCCATCATAAACGGTAAAACCTTTGCGGCATTTGAAGATGATCTCTGCTGACTTGGTAAGGTAGCCTATGAAGCAAATGTAGGTAAACCATTTCATTCTACATTCTATCTGAGGGACATACCTTGTATGAGGATGCCCCCTATCATGACTGGTATAAGCTTGCAGCATTTGAAGATGACCTGTGTCTGTACCCTATGAGGAAACATGTTAATATCAATGAGTTACAATTTAATTTTACATCCTACCTGAGAGACATACCTTGTATGAGGATGCCCCCTATCATGACCGGTATAAGCTTGCAGCATTTGAAGATGACTTGTGTCGGGTAGTTGAGGTAACCCAAGGAAGCGTTGGACATCCCCATCGTAGTCACCGTTAGGAGGGACAGCAAAACATACGTCTTGAGCGGGATTCTGGACAAGCCGAGTAAAAAACAAACAAATTTATATTATATATAAAAGTCATATAAATATATTAGAAAGTTAAATACGTTGGTATATTATGTATATTCACAGACATAAGTATACAAAAGAGCACCAAATGTGCGAAACAGGAAAAAATCCGATGGGCACAATTTGGTTTTCGAACCTGGGACCACGTGATTTGAAGGCCTGGGCCACGTTTCATGAAAAGGTCTTAAATCTAAAGACCTTTGTAACTGTTACATGACTATGACTGAATTACTGTACGTAATTTAGTCATAGTCACGTGACAGTTAGTACAGTCTTTAGATAAGACCTTTTCATGAAACGTGGCCCTGGGAGCTATGGAGATTGCATGTTATATCATACCCATATAGATATGTCATGAATGAGTTAAGAATCACCAAATAACCTTCTCAGTGACTTGTATTTATTGCATAATATATTTTACCAAAATAAATTAGTCTAGAATGAGTTAAGAATGGCAAAGTTACCTTCTCCGTGTGTCTGTCTGTACTTGTGTAGCTAGGAGACCAAAGACAGTGTAGAAACCAAACTGAGTCAGAGTCAGATACCAGCCATACGACTTGAACTCCTCAAAGCTGAATATCAGCTCCTGAAAGAGACAACGAGAAAGAGGATATACAATTAAATGACATTCTTTTCCCCTTAGTTACCATACCGTGTCATTAACACAAATATGACCTCACACCACAAAACGACCATTAAGTTGTGGTTTATAGTTTCTCTGTTATTTGCGGAAATAGTACAATTTAAAATATGAGATTCAGGATTTTGATATTACCATCTGTGAAAATTTGAGCATCAGATATGGCTTAAATTAGATTTTTCATAGAATAAAAGTGATTAGATTACCCGGGTTGAATGGACGCTGATCTTTCAAGCAGTTCGTTTTCTCCCTTGTTTTAAAACTGCTTCAGCCATGTTCCAAATCTTTGGCACTCATTTTGCCAAGGTTTGCTTAGCCCGAATATGATAAATTATATACCATTTTAAAGGTAATGACTTCTATCCTAATGTCATGTGAGAATGAGCACATCATTTTTCAGACTTATTGGTCATTTTGTGGTGTAAGATTACAAATAATTTAAGTTACCAAGATACCGCCACAATGCATCACACATTTTGGGATTTTTATTTTGCATCTAAACTAAAAATGTTATAACAAGAAGAAAACAAAATGTAAACTTGCAAGTGGTATAGTCATACTATGTGAGCAGAAAATGTTTGTTTTTTAGCAAAATAAAGTGCAGCGCTTGCTAATGCTAGGAAATAATCTTTGTACATAATGGAATAAAAGAATGCACTCGATGAGCATGTCAAGAGTAATCTAGGGTAACTACACTGTATGAACAAGAGTTTGTAAAAGTATGTAAAGTTTGCAAGTACTACAAGACTGCTGAGTATGTCCTCAAATGGTTCTGCTTTGTACTTTTAAAAGTACTTTCCAGAGAGCAACAAGTCTACCACAATACAAAATAACTAAAGATGTTCTTTACAGTGTACATGTACAAACAAACTAGGGTGTGTACAAGACTTGGCAAAAGTGGTAAAATTAGCTTTGTAACCATTACATCATCAAGGAGGCGCAATATGCTCTTGAAGGACTATGTTTTTTCCTTCAATTACTTAAACAAGTCTGATAACTATGCACTCAAAATGGTTCTATTTTAAAAAGGCATGATTGTGAAGGAGCCCCCCCCCCCCCCACCCCCACAACCACTTCAAATCACAATATGAAAAGAAAAAAGCTTGAAAATGTAGCTCTCAAAAGTGAAATTGTATTTTTCCCCTGGTCAGTCAAGCGTGAACAAACAGGGGGATAAACTCAGACTAAAGCCCCCCCCCCCCCCCACACACAATTTCAAATCACAATATGAAAAGAAAAAAGCTTGAAAATGTAGCCTTTAAAAGTGAAATTGTATTTTTTTCCCTGGTCAGTCAAGCGTGAACGAACAGGGGGATAAACTCAGACTAAAGCCCCCCCCCCCCACACACAATTTCAAATCACAATATGAAAAGAAAAAAGCTTGAAAATATAGCCTTTAAAAGTGAAATTGTATTTTTTTTTCCTGGTCAGTCAAGCGTGAACAAACAGGGGGATAAACTCGGACTAAAGCCCCATGTATGCAAACATCACACTCATGAGTGAATAGTAGTGAATGGATATTTGCCATACCAAGGAGATTACTTGAGGCTTATAGAGTACAGAAGCCATGACTTCATAAAAACACTTTTTTAGAATTTTCAAATTTGGACTGCATTTTCAGAAAGAGCGTAACAAATAATGTCCAAATACTGAAAATAAAAGGTATAGGTTACGTATTGGCTGAGATATGCCCATCCGAATGAATTTTACTTCAATGGGCAATCAGTGTTACGGTGCACTGGTTCATAAATTTATGAACCAGTGCACTATTACACTGATTGCCTATTGACCAAAAAAATCATTCGGATGGGCATATCTCAGACAATACAAAACCTATATGATTTTCGGTATTTGGACATTATTTGTTATGCTCTTTCTGAAAATGAAGTCTAAATTTGAAAATTCGAAAAAAAATGTTTATGACATCATTTATGACATCACACTTCACCACTCTATTTGGGCTGGGTTCAACTTTTGACATGTATGCCAGAGACATTGCATAATAATATACGCTGGGCAATTCCTGAGTGGATGCATTGCTATATGCCGGCAATATGGCAAAACCCGGCACTTGTCGGTAATTCATGTTTTGAAGAAATGGGCATTTTAAATTCACACAATGTGTGTAAAAGACCTTGTCAAATTGAAACAATCATATCTTCGCCAATTATTGACCAATTAGTTAGAACAAAGCATTAAATGAAAGCTTGTGATGAGGCCTATCTAAGTAATGGTGTGAAAATCTACATTAGGATTTTTACTGACAAGTGCAGAGTTTTGCTATAGCCGGTCACATATATGCAGGGCTCAAAATTATAGTACAAGCCCCTTGGTCTGGAACCACTAAAAGTACAAATTTGCTTCAGGCCGCCAACATATCATTGATCAAAATTTTGCTTGCCCAAATTGGCAACTAAAATATAACAGACTTTCTATTGTTTGTCTTTGCTGGGGGCCACCAGATTTTGGGCCACTAAAACATAAGAAATCTTTATCTTACTTGCCCAACTGGGCCACAAGGCAAAGCAGTTAATTTATATCATTGCCACAGGCATGGGCGTCGATCTGTAATTGATACCCATTCATCAGGGGGGGATGATCTATTCATTCATCCCCCCTGATGAATAGGTATTACGTAAGTATCGACGCCCATGGCCACAGGACTTGACACTGACACTTATACTAGTTCAATGGATCAGGACTGCTTATTAATATTTTACTTTAGCTGCTCTAAAATGTGTGAATCTTGTCATATTTTGATGACCTAATTGGGCAACTAGCTCACATGTAAAATTGACATAATAAACAAATCTTGTTTTCTTAGAACTTACAATTACATTCAGTTTCAGGTTCATTTTATTATTCTTCTGTTGACTCTTTCAAAATCAACCTTAAATCGTTTCCCTTCCAAGAACACTATCAGTCAGCTCAAACATAGACTCTATCTACAACTTTCTTCTCAAAGCGCTAAGAGGGTGGCCTGCAGTAGGCCCTATACAAATACGTTATATTATTATTATTTTCATGATTTAAAAAACAGGAAAATGGGATTTCAGACTATGATTTAAAAAAGAAGAAAGAATGACACTTACCTGACAATAGCCGTAGATGAGGAAGAAGAAGAAGATCATTCCCATGAGAAAGAGGAACTGGAATGATGTGGACCATGTGGAGACCGGTAGTCCAACTACGTAGAATATTTCCCCATCACTATCCCCTGCTTTTGATTCCTTATCCTTGGGAGCGGGGCTGCCCACGTTGAGGGTGACATCTCCAGCACCTTTTGGGGTTGACATTGCACCCCTGTCTGCCATTTAGTAATAAAGAATTTAATAACGGTTGGTGATAATAACGATGAGGATTGATGATTATCATAATGACATTTATGACATTGATGATGATGATGATAAATGTAAATCATGAGGATCATGACAATTATGATGTTGATGATGATAATGATGATTATGTCAATCATGATGATGATGATGATGATATGTAGAGTAATGATGATAACCACTTCCTTTTACTTGCTACCACAAATGACAAGAAACAGTGTTACTATTACAAACAACATTTTGATAGTGACTTAACTATTAGTACTGATTGCAATACATTATACACCCTTTTACCCATTCAAGACTGATAACTGTTGGTAAAAAATGCATTATACCCAGACCCCAGCGGCCCAGCCAGAGTATTTTCCGTAGCAGTACTTAATAGGTTAACAATATGATTATAATAATACAAACAATATCATTTATGACCTTTCAATACCGCCTAACTCTGTCACATACAGATCTATGCATTAGTGTATTACCTCTGTCTGCTGGTAGATAGGAGCCGTTGGAAGCAGCAGAGCCAGAGCGCTTTGGCGGGGGAGTATCCATGAGGAAAGCTGCAGCCTCCTGGTACCTATTGCTACTCCCGAGGGAAGCTGCACCAAGAATGTTGCTGGGTGGGGTGGTTGACGTGGTGAGGCGCGGCGTCGCAGCACGGGATCCTAATCCGCCCCCCTGCCAGTCCAGCATGTACCGAGGACTAGAGGTATAGCCCCTTTGCTGTCTGGCCATGGGTGGGTGCACAGCCAAAGCCCCCCCTTTCACCGCTCGTTGCTCTCTCTCTCTCCCTCCGTTGACTTAAGGACCCTGGTCTTCACAATATGTTGACTCAAAACCTGTTGATATAGGGAAATGAGGTTTACCACATAATATTAGCATAATACAATACAAAAATCTATCATTATTTGTTTCTAAACTAAAACCATTTCTCTCTTTGCTTTACTCTTGTCCTAAAAGTTGTTGACTTTAAGCCCCCCCCCCCCCCCCCCCCGGGGGCGGGGGGGGGGGGTGTTTCACAGAGATCCTAAGTTGATCTTAGCACTAAGATGGTCTTAAATATTATGGAAAGCCATTAGTGTCTTGAAACAGTTTTGTAAAAGTTATTTTGAAATGCATAAAATGTTGATTCAAATCATATATATTTTCTAATTATCAAAGAAATTTCATGAATTTTATGTGAAGATCATGAATCTCTTTGATATATGATTTGAATCAACATTTTATCCATTTCAACATAACTTTTACAAAACTGTTTCAAGACACTAGTGGCTTTCCATAATATTTAAGACCATCTTAGTGCCAAGATCAACTTAGGATCTTTGTGAAACACCCCCCTGGTCTTCATGTGAAGTATATATATGTTTACTCTTGTTTGTATACAGAGAGGGATTTAGGGAAATGAAGTTTACTCATATTAGCATATTTTCAAAGGACGTGTGTCCTTCACTCCTTCAGCAAGACACTTTATTCGCATTTGCTGCTCTCAACCCAGGTGTAGTAAATGCCTTAAATGGGTACTTGGCAGGAATTTATTCCTTGTAATGCTTGAGCGCCCCATCATGGTAGCTCGGCTAAAGCCCAGGTAATAATGCTCCCAGCGCTTTGGGACTTCGGTGATAAAGCACTATATAAAAATGGATATTATTATTATTATTATTAAGAGGAATGTATCATTTTTTTGACTTTGTTGAATCTTGACGTTGACTCCAGGCCCCTGGTTATATACATAAATGTGTTGTTCTCTGTTTGAATTTTGTAGGGAAATTAAGTTTTAGAACTATAATTAGCATATTTTTAAAAAAAAGGAATCTATCCAAGGTTATTTTTTCTATGTTGACTCAAGGCCCCTGGCTATACACATGAATGGTCTTCTCTGCTGTTGATTCAGGGAAATGAAGTTTACTCATAAAAAAAAGAATTACTCATTTCTTTTTAAAACTAAATATTTATTTTCTTCTCTGTCTCTTTGCCAAATCAAGGCCCAGGGATATTCACAGTATCATGAATGAACTGTTAACGCTGTTTGCATCATATGGAGCCTCTAAAACTGTTGACATAGCCATCTAGGGAAAAGAAGGTTACTCATAATTAGCATAAAAAGGAATCTATCATTATTTTTCTACGTAAGCCACTTTCTCGATTTACTCTGGTCCTAAAGTTGATGCCCCTGTTATTTAATTATGAGTTGTTTATTCCGTTTGCACAAAAGTCTTTAAACCTGTTGATTTAGTGAAACAAAGTTTACTCATATTTTGAATACCTTTACCTTTACCTTTTTTAACTTAATTTTTCTTTATCATTCCCATTATCATCATTACCTTTTTTAAAGGGAGCGTTGAGTATTGGTATTTTCCGAAGTGCCCCCCCTCCCCCCCCCCCCCCCCCCCCAAAAAATTAATTCCAACAGATTTGGTTGATTTCAGTTCCATATGAAAGATCATCGAAAAAAACATGGGAAATGATAATAATTCCCAATCAAATGCTCTAATTGTTGTGCAATTTGCTTTCAAAATATTATAAAAGTGTTTGACGTCCGGACATCACTTTTTAGAGAACGCTAGCGCGAGTCGCTAGCGATCTAGGTCGTCCTGATAGAGAACTGAAACTAAATATTTTTGTGCACGCTAATTGTGCTTAAAACTATACATATGATACGGTACTTACCAGCAATTCACTCTCCAATATGTGATCCAACTATCGGGTGGATTAAGATTATGATTTTTCCCTCCATTCCGCAAAAAAACAGTGATATATGCGCCTCATGGACTTGTCTCCGTGTGTTAGCGCGACTCCGAAACGAAAGGCGAACGGGGCTTGCAATATACTACACGTACTATTACCGCGCACTGCACTACAGTCCCGTATTAGGACCTAGAACGCTAGTTCTTCGCGCTGGCGTTAATTTGACACTTCGAGTTGTAACGGCTCTTTTTGAATGATAACAGGGGTTTTATTTTGTGGTTTGTAATTGTGTATACTTTTCGAGCATGGTGAAGTAATTTGTACTGTAATCGTGCAGGTTTTGGTTACTAAAGTTAAGTTTGACCAATACTCAACTACCCCTTTAATTAGGGATGCCGCTGGAGCTCCGTACATGTCGACCCTTTTTTCGCGATAATGTCCGTACGTACAGTGTGTACGCGTTTCGCCTTGTTCGCCATATACAAATCGGTATAAAATCACAAAATTTTCCATGAATAAAAAGACAGATTATCACACAATCACAATCAGCAGCATGTGTAATTCACCGTTGTTCATATTTTAATGCAAATACACTTACATACGAAAGGATTCCTCTGATATCGGCAGATAATAACAGCGATAAGTCCGAGTGATTGAACGGGCAGACTATGTAATGAGGGCGCCAATGAATTTCGAGGGGGCGCTGTTGATAATCTCACTTAATCCTTATGCACCACCAAACGCCTGATCTGAAAAATAGTTTGAGTGACTCAGTGAATACATGGGCATTCAACCTATATCACCTTATTTGCGCATGACCGCGCCCACATTCCTTATATTTTTAAAAACGAAAAAAATCCATAATTTCTCCATCAATAAGTTTCTGATCATGCGCATTTAAGGGCATCTAGGTTATTTTTTTCCCAATTTTTTGAGCCCCTATTCACCAAAAAAGGGTGAAGGATAGCCACGCACGCCCCAAAAAACTGAAATAGACATGTACTTTGGCTTATGAATTATTCATAGCATCGCGAAATCCACTACGTAGCTAATGAATTATTCATGAATCACGGACGTGTTATGACTGTTACGTAGTGTGTATAGTATCGCTTTCAGACGCTAAGTATTATTTGTTTTCTATATTAACCCGTTCGTATATACACATTAGAGTAGGGACTATACAGTTTATTGTGTTTGTGTTTTTTTTGCGAATTGTACAAAGCCTAGGTTATTCATTGATAAAAAAGAAAAAAAAACTTGAACAAACAAGTCAGTTCGCACGCTACTGTGTTACAGTATATTGCAACAAAAACAACAACGATCGTGCCTACGTGTGTCGCATGCTATGTACAGTAAACGTCCGCGCTGGTTCCTGCACCGCAGCGCGCCGTGGCTTCGGGTATGTACACGTCTCGCCAACGCCTGGCACAGCCGCTCGAGGCTGAATAGGTTTACTTTCAGCTGGCGTAGCAACATTGAGATTGAGGGGAAGGGGTGGGGGTGGTTAAAGAGAGGGGGCTTTAGCCTGTAATATGCGCTTGTTATGCTGTGGGGACAACATGTTTTGTTCATTTGGAAATAAATATGTATTATAATGATATTCGTTGACGTAGAATTGATGAAAGAAGTTTGCCTTGAAAGTAAGACTAGCATTTGAACTTCATCATGTTAATTGAACTTTCGTCGAACTTTTTTTGCGATCGCAAGCCACACCCCCTCCAATTTGGTTCTCGCACGGCCAATATCATATAGTTTCAAGCGCGCGTAATTTGAAAGCTCCAAAAAAGGGTCGTTTTTTAATCAACTTTGCACCTTAATATCTCAGCAATTAACAGTCGGAATAACTTCAAACTTGGTGAGAGGACATGTTGGTGTTCGGAGATTACAGTCTGGTAAGTTGTTTGTCATGATTGTGCCGAAATCAAAAGTTAGATTTTGTGATCGGCATCCCTACTTTAATACCCATTTTCTTTAGAACTTTGTTCTGTGTCAACGTCCCTCCCATTGTCACGGCTATGGCTATTGCAGGATAGAATTCATGTAAAACACTCCAGGCCTTGCCCTTCGATAGTGTTGCGTTCATGTGAACAGGCATACTTAACTTAACACAATTTCTCAAACACACACACACACACACTAAATAACAGTAAACTAAACAAAATGAACTTGATTCTGAATAAACAATGTCAATGATAAACAAAAAATTGAATCATGATCATTGCCACGGAACAATTGCTTTTACACGTGACACAGATATCCCTGGCTTGATTTCATTTGTTCTGGTCTGTTCTGGACACAAGGTCAAGGACAAGGCCTCTCTCTTGACTTGACTTGAGTCTTGCGTCTTGACTTTGTCTTAATTAATAGGCTTCCTAATTAATAATAATAGTTAATCCCTGCCTGTCACGTCACCGGCAACAACGCCAACGGACTTGCTGTGGGGATTCCCCCGGACCTGTCGGGCTGGGCTTTGTCAGTGTGCCGCTAGAATGGCTGGAGTTTCTGACTTTATTACCGAGACTCGAGACTCGAGAGGTCAAAATCGGCGGACTTGCGAGGCACTGGAGGCTATTTGTTTAGAAACATTGGAATTTCCATTATTGTAAGATGTCAATTAACTTAAAGAAACAGTCTAGCAATCTTAAACGGTTAAATACGAACGAATTTCCGTCTTACTTTTCAGTTTCTGAGATGAGACGAGCAGCGTCCATCGAACGTACATCCACGTAATATAATCATTGTTGTTGTTGTTGTTTCGCAAAAGCGTCATTAGCCTTTGTAACATGCAATTGATATAAATGTACATAAATATGTATTTATTCCTTTCAACAAGGGTAATAACGAGACAAACAAAATCAGTGCTAAATCAAATTTAAAATTGCGAAATAATGTATTCATCGTATTCATCATACAATCATGTTCAATTGCATAACGGTATTCATCTTGGGGACTTGACGCATTCCATCAAGACTATTAGAGCAATTGCAGCGAAAATGGCGACTCACAGTACACTCGAGACTCCTGTGGCAAGAGTGCAAATCGATGGCTTGGTAAGAAGTTATCCTTCAATTTGGTTGCATTACTATGTTAAATATATAATTAGTATTCAATTGGCTATTGTTTTTTTACAGTTTCGAGTATGAATGTTTATGTTGAGGCTGATTTTTCGGCGCCGTATGGTTGGCGCGCTGACACGATTTACATGGGTGAAGTATTGATGCACGTGCATGTGATACACGAATGAATGGGACGAAGGCGAGCGTGTGAGAATTCCGCTACGCCATTTGAGAGACGTGTGTGAATTCCGTAACGCCGAATGGGAGGACGTCAGTAGATGTGGAAGAGACAATTAGTGTAGCCCACTAAGGCTGGTTGTTTTTTATAAAGATGCACGTTGTCATCATTTGATCACAATAATATAATAAAGTAAACGAGGCCCAATTGAATTGGCTCATTCTTGCCTCACTTTTTTTCTAACTGACTATTATCTAACGATGTTCAAGTAAACCCAGGCCCTGTCAAGTTCCCATGTGGCCTCTGCAAGAAATCTGTAAGATGGAACCAACGTGGTGTGTGCTGTGATTCCTGTGATGTTTGGTACCATGCGAAATGCCTGGATATGAACACACCATCATATGAGGCTTTACAAGCATCGCATGTTTGTTGGATATGTTACACATGTGGTATGCCAAATTTTGCATCCTCATTATTTAATAGTAGGGTGTCTGATACGCGCGGCGATTTGTCTACCCACACGTATTCCCCACACCAAGTAGAAAAAAGACTCCATGATTCTCACCAATTTTTACCCGTTTTTACATTTCTAACACCAATTTAAGTCATGTAGTACGAATGTCATGTTTATTTCCTACGGCAATATCATTATTCATCGAATTTGGATATATGGTTCGTTTAAAATGAGTAATATCGAGTGAAAATGCGTCACTGAAAAAGTGAACGTACGGCGACATGGCACTCACCTCAATGCACGGGACTACGCATCGCGCGCCTCCCCAAATCTCCAGAATTGGTCACGCTTTTTTGGCCTAAATTCATCTTTCTCACATTTCTGCGGGCGGATCTGATTGTCCAATCCCCTTGATTTTGGTATCAAACGAAAGATAATCCACTTCTCATTCTGATAACCATACTATGAAGTTACTGAGAACGTTATTTCCTTGGGTATTTTCCGATATAGTCCGTTAATAGTGAATTTCGAGGGCATTTCAACGAGTTTCAATATCGATATGCATATGGTCCGAAAGTACATTTCCTCCAGATTCTGAATATTTGCATATTTTTTCGCAGATCCCACGAGATCCACCCGCAGAAATACGTTGTATGCGCCCCTGTCATCCTAGCAACGGGTTCAGCCAAACCAGGGGAGGGACTACAATTTGGCATCTCTAGGTTACACACCCCGCCCCGCTTAGATACAGTGCGTCGTTACCACGCTATGCAGCGCATTACGCGCGTATACGCGAGCCCTTTGTTGAATATTCATGATGATAATGATCACATGTCAGCTTGGCGCGAACACTGGCTGTGCATGTGTACTTCAGTGTGTGCATTGATCATGTGTATCATAATGTGTGTGAATATAATGTGTATGCTGTAATGAATATGAATATTCATGAACAAAAGTTCAAAGACACTTTCTTTGTTTAGGGCAATTCCACGCCAAAGTGGACATTTGACCAAAAATTTTACAAGCATTTTCATGATACAAATTTGGTATCAAATCAAAGCTTAAATTCTATATTTTTGGAATTCAATGAGAAAATTTTAGTTTTACATAATTTTAGTTGTTTTTTTATAATAACTTTATAACCATAATTGAACCCCACAAATTTGACATTTTGGTGAAAAAGTGTTTTGATCCTGTGTTTGTTTAATATTTCCCCAGTTAAGCCTAAAAACCATTATTCTGACTCCTGAGATATGACCATTTCGTAAAATAGTAAATTTGTATGATTTATTTGATTTGTTATGCTTCAATGACTTCTTATTTTCAGCCTATGAAAATGTCCTTCCGTTACCGAAAAATCAATATTTTTAATTTTGTGACTCACATAATTGTTAGAGAGCAGACCGATCTTCAGTGCAAAGCAAGTTCAAGTAGGCCTTCCCATTGCTAACAATTGTATTACTCATTGTTTCTTCGTTAATTAATAAATAACAAAAGAAAGTGTCCTTCCGTTACCATACACATGGTAACAGATGGACAAGGTACCTCATATTACATATTATGACAACATTTATGTTAAAAAATTGGTCTCTCATATAATGAAAACCCAAAATAATGAGACAATACCTGTAATGGCCATCTATCAGTGGCGTAGCGTGGTCAGACTAGTAATTTTCTGTGTTTCAACCAATCAGATTTGTGCATTTAGAACATTTGATCTGGCTCACAATTGATTTTATCTCTTTCTGCAACGGGGCCCTTGTACCATGATGCCATTTGTCTGGATTTCCATTGTATGGGGATTAGTAGGTTTATTTAACTGTGGTGAGCCAGGGTGTGAATAGGCTCTGATCATGACTTTGAATAGGTTTTTTTTTATACAATACACCCCTATAGAATTCTTGGACATGGGTGTAGGTCTAAAATAATTACATTTTACATGAAATTTGCAAACTAAAAACAAGGCTGTAGAAAAAGCAAGAAATAATATATCTCCAATTCTTTCATATGTTGTAGAAATTATATCAAGCCAAGATTTAAGCAAAACAAATTCTCAAAATTATTTGATCCACGAGGTAAAACGGAAGGTCAAAATCTAAGGTCAAAGGTTATCGTATCCAAACTCGCTCATGCATGAACACAAATGGCATAAATGGATTGCACATAACATCCCCAGTCCAATGACACCTTTACAAAATAAATTGACCCAACGGTTAATGGACAATGACCATTTGAAAAATGGTGCCCACGCCCATTTCTTACAAAACTCCCCCATAATAATCGACCATAGCGCCAAAACCATTGGGCGGATTGGGCTAAAACTTAAATATTTGCGCTTTTTAAGGTTGAAATATCATACATACCAAATATTAGCAAATTTGAAGGGGGCTGCGATGAAAATTTTCTATTTTTTTAAAGGTGATTTGACATGGAATGACCCTACTGTGTCATATCATACATTATAGTCCATTATGTCCTTCCGTTACCGAACATTGGTCCGCTTTGTGTGAAATAACTCAAATATCTGCGGACAAATTTTAATCAAAGAACAAGTAAATTCTTCTTAACCCTTCAGAGAATGAAATGTGTACCCTTAAAATATTTTGTATTATTTAATATCACAGAATTTTAGTTAAAACCGATTTGATAACAAAACCTTGTCCATTTTGGTGTCCTTCCGTTACCGACCTCATTTGTATGCATATTCAATAATGTGCGGAGATTTTAAAAAAAAAAAAATTATGGGACCTTAAAACTGTATGTTTTGGAAGTATTGTTATCAAAATAGACTGTTCTAACAACACAAGTATTTAAAAATGTCTTTCTTAAAGTTGACAATTTGTGTCTGAGTGTCCTTCCGTTACCATGGATTGACCATGAATAAGAGCCATTGGAGCATGAAATATAGTAAGAAAAAAATAGAAATGTAAATGCTTGTGATGTCCATATGCTATTTATGATACAAACTCATTTTAGACCACAAAAGAGATGTTTCCTTCTCATAAATGGTCTTTAAATTTCAAAATTAATTTTATTGTACAATTCCAATAGACTTTTCAGAGGTCCTTCCGTTACCGTCCTTCCGTTACCGAACACTGGAGTAATTAATTTCTCATAATTAATATACCAATGTAGATATTTTTCTTAAAAGTTGGTGTTATACTCTGTGAACATAAGGAAATTGACTAGTAGCCAACTTAACATGATAAACCTCGTAACTTCACAGAGATTGGGTCATAACTAAAAAACTTGAAAATCCATGTCCATTTTGGCGTCCTTCCGTTACCGGCCTCATTAGTGTCCATATCTAATTTACATAATGCGGTCAAAATTTTAGAAAAAGTGGAAATCAAAGGTGTCCCAACAAGGATCAAAGACATGCCATTTAGAATAAAAAATCAAAAGCAGGATCCTGGAATTATTTGATTGAAGTTCCAAAATTGTGTCTGAATGTCCTTCCGTTACCGTGGAATTGCCCTTTACTCACGATCTCGTAATTTGTGTGTAGTACTGTATATGAAAGTATGTTGTGTACTAACTATACTTTAAACTACATCAGTTATGTTTTTAAGTAACATTATCTCCAACTGGTTCAAGCGTGTTCATATGTATTCATGAATGATTTTTTAAGCATATAGAGCAATCATTTTGGAAAGCTTATAAACCTATTTGAGTGAGTCGTTCATGGTCAAGCAATTATCTCAAATTTAATAACATGCTGACTTTCTTGTTTATTTTCCACAGAATATATCGATACATTCATGACTCTTATTCTGAGAAAGAGGAACAGGTGGGAGACTGGAAGTGAGAACCAGCAGAGTGGCGATCTCTTGATGATTTCAAATCAACGTTTGTTATTATTTGAATCGGAAGATATTCATTTATTTATATGGTTCGGAAACTTCTGATTTGTTAACATAAAATTATGTTTTATAACATAGTCATGTATTAATATGCTTAGCCTATTATCTTTTTGTTTGTCTTTCCTAGTATACTAATAAAATACATTCCCTTTATTTACCATTGAACTAATAAAACAACATGAAATGGATTAAATTAAAAGACTGTCAGATCCAATATGTTTGTGTTTTGTCTGTGGTTATTATGTGCCGCGTAAGTTTTCTGACTTACGATCGTAACTTACAATCGATTGTATCTTTTTCTGCAACGGGGCCTATAGGAGTGATGACAAACGGAAATACATGTAGTACATTTTGGGATGAGAAGGAAGGGATATAGCTGGTGAAAACCGTGACTTCAAACAAATTTAAATGTGGTAGAGGTGGGCGGAACAATTATTATGAGTATTATATGACACACAAATTGATATTTTTTAAAAAAGGACACAGACGACCAATACGTAAGGAATGTCATAAATTGGACTTTGTGAAGGTCAATTCAGAGGGGTATAGGCTCAGGTTAGGTTTAACTCAACTTCGGATGCATTACTTTCGGACCGTGGGACAACGAAGGAGGAGGGGGGGGGGGGGGGGGGGCGCAATTGAGGAGAACTTGGAGAAGATGATTGGGGCGTGTATATCATAATGGTTGGGTCAAGAACGGTGGTTATTAAAATAATTACGTTTAGATAATCCCCGGGTGTCTGTCCTCATAGAAAGGGGGGTATCATGCGTGACCAAGGACTTGCCAAAAGCACCCTAAACGAGTATTTGCGTGGTGCAAAAAATACACCCCAAGTATGATTATCGGTAATTTGATACCCTAAGCAAGTAATCAATTTTTTGTAAAGCCCCAAGCAGGTTATAACTATATTTGATACCCTAAGCAAGTTATCTTTTTTTTTTTGTAAACTCCTATTAAAAGCAAGTTATAACTAGTTTTTGATACCCTAAGCAAGTAAGCCGAGTTTTTGAGACCCTAAACGAGTAGTTCATCTTTTTGAGACCCTAAACGAGTAATTCGATCATCAGCCTAAAAAAGATTCCCTTTTTCCTGATTTTGAGACCCTACTCGAGTATCTCGCCTGATCGTAAACAAACCACCCTAATTACTCGTTTTCTTGGTCACGCATGATACCCCCCTTTCAATGAGGACAGACCCCCCCCCCCCCCCCCCCCCCCCCGCCCCCTGGGAATGAACATTGTTTATGTTCCTACTTTTGAAGCATTGTTTGTCGAATTTATAAATGCAAGAACCCACTTTCATATCTCGACGCAAAGGATTGCTTTCGATTTATTGTTCCCACTTTAAGTTAATAATAAATTACTTACCTTGCATCGGATTTCATCAACACGAACCAGCCCGAATATCACGATGATGATGCCTACATACCAGTTCCTTTCTCTGTGCCAACTTCAATCGCATCAAGAGAGTCCCGTAAGTTTCGCTCCATACATTCACATGTTTGTAAACACTTTCTATGCTACACAATCATACATGTTACGTCATCATAATACAGTGGAAACTTTGAAACTGGTGGTTCAAAAGCATTATTTTCGGAACCAGTAGATATGAATAAAATTGTACTTGAGCAGAACTATGAATCATACTTTTAAAATAAATGATTACTTATCATGTTACACATAAATTATTACTTATCATGCCTGTACATAATATTAAATTTCACATATCATTTAAGAACTTGTAACTACATGTACGTTTTCACTCAATTGTGATACTTCAAGATCGGGTCGATGAAAGCAACATTTATGATGCCGACTCTATGAGCGCCACAAATGGGTCAAATATAGTCCTACTGGGTGATACTGATACAGCAACTTAGATAAGTTCAATCCACTTATTGGTACCGTTCATTGTAGTCATGCAGTTTCAAACATAATTAATAATATCTTCCATAATAAATTTAAATATTTCTTGCATCAATTTATTATCTATTGAAATAAGAATTTGATCATGATCCTGTGCAAAATATTGAATTCGTTTGTCAAGCATGAAGACTGAAAATACGCATTATAATCATGTACAATTAAAAGCACAAACAATGAATGGTCTACATTGAATCAGAATTTGCTATTACATGTATGCATGTATATGTGTGTTTATTTTTGCTTGTTTTCTTACACATAGTTTATTTCATTCAAAATACAATCTAAATCAAAAGTGCTGCTTCGACCAGCGTTTCTTGTTATTGACATCGTATTTAAACATCTAATATTTTCTTTAGAAAAAAGAATGAAGCAAAATTTAGTTTAACAATAGACACACACAAACTATTGGTATAATTATATACTCTCCAATTACGTCATAAATATGAATTGGATAAATATTCATATGTTCACAAGTGCAGCGTTGTCGGACTGACATGGGGCACAAACACTCCTTGGAGGGGACACACAGTATGTTTTTCTTTTTGTTACTGTTGTCAAATCGATCTCCAACGAACCAGTCCACCCCCTCCATGACCACGAGACTGCAGTTACTATCAAATTGTAAGATCATTACGCAAGGGTGTGTGCTGTATTGGCTTTCTCAATACTTGTAGAACGTAGAAAGGGGCCGTGTCCTGGAATGAAATGTAAAAACAAAACAGGTGTTAAATTATTAACATATATTATGTGTAAACATGGTAAATCATCTGATCATGTAAATTAACCAAGACAAACATGGCGCATCAAAGCCAAGAAAACATGGTACATCAAATGAATCATAGCTAGTCTAATCAAAGCAGAATTGTGTATTAGTAATAGTACAAGTTCATTCTCACTCTCAGCATGAAGAAAAACGTACATTAAAAAAATACGAAACAAATCTAGCATGCAAGGAACAGCCGAAATCAGTGACTGTTGTTTCCACCTCAGGCCTCCGCTCCAACGAAGCCAACCGTAAGTACGGGGGTGTATCCTCCACCCCGGTCCCCATCATCATCATCGTGCGCCAAGCGGCTCACACGGAGAAAAATATACGTCAACGTAAAAACATGCGATTGTGACTTACTTTTATCTAGAGATAGCAATATAGCTCTCAGTCTAGTCCTAGTTAGCATGCAGGAGATATTTTGAGTGAAAGATGATGCAGGTAGTGGACAGCTAGCAGCTAGCAGCTACAGGTACTTTCTCACATGCGTCGATGAAAACAAACGATCTCTTGTTTCAGTTGCATAAAGCAAAAATGTCTATAGAGTGCCGATTTGCTGGAATACATGTTCGCGCGACAACAGGCCCGATACGTAATAGACTACATACACTGCGCTGTATTCCGCTTCCGTAATGCATCACGGTTTATGAACACGCATTTGCCCTCTATACGCCAAGCGGCTCTTACGGAGAAAATGTATAGACGGCCGTTTTCCGAAATACGTTCACGCCATAATTTGCCAAATGCGCCTTCCAATCGGCGTGCATATCACTTCCGTAATACAGCGTAGTTTATTGACATGCATTGCGCACGATTGCAAACGAGGAGAGGCCGCTCGCGCTATATGCTAATGAGCTTTGCACCAAGTCTTAGTAACGAGCGCACTGTACGCTCCGCCCACTGCACAGTGCGCTGAATGGAATTTTGTGCAGAGATTTTGTGGCTTCGCGTACCATGTTTTTGCCCATATTTTCTGCACGGTGGTAAGAAAAAACAGTCACAGGAATATCTTAATTTCTACTAAAGTAGAAAAGGTAAGGTCACACAAATTTCCAAATCTTATTTTTTAACAATAGTCTACATGATGACGCAAAAATTTCAAAATTTAAGCAAGTATTTTAGAAGTTACAAAAATTTACCAGACACCCTATTAATAGTTCTTCCGAAATTGAATGTTCAAACAGCTTCTCGCCTCTTTCTCCTCTGGAAGATGCATCTTCTGTGTTCACGCCATTAGCTATGTCTTCCCCTACAACTGGTGGCGGTGCTAAGTCTAAGGCTAAGCTCCCTCCATCTAACAACAAGGGCAAGGCCAAGGCTAAGCAACATTGTAATCGTAAAATTAGGGCCGTAGTCATTAATTTTCAGGGCCTTAGAAGTAAAATTGAATCGTTGACTGAACTTATTCATTCTGTTAATCCTGACATTATATTTGGAACTGAAACTTGGGCAAATGATTCCATTAGTAATTCTGAACTCTTTCCCTCACACATCGACCTTTACGATATTTGGCGGAAAGATCGCAAAGACAGCCATGGGGGTGTCCTTATTGCTGTAAGGAAAACTTTGTTAGCCATTCCTCTCCCTGACCTCGATGCAGACTGTGAAGTTTTATGGGCCAAGATCAAGTTCTCTGGATATAGGGATATCTATCTAGGAGCTTTCTATAACCCACATCACAACGACCCTCGCGGCCTTCCTGGTCTTGAGGTTTCGATGAGTAAACTTCCTCCAGATGCATACAAGATTCTCGCTGGTGATTTTAATTTGCCAGACATTAATTGGGAGTCTGACTCAGTCAAGCCTAGCTCTGCTAGAATCTATAAAAGTAGTGAACAGTCATGTAACCTACTTCTTGATATTGCTTGTACTCATAATCTCCAGCAAGTTGTTAACTTTCCAACAAGACAACAAAATATGTTAGATCTTCTGTTCACCAGTAATCACACGCTGGTGGATTCTGTCAAGCCTATTCCGGGAATTAGTGATCACGACTCCATTATTCAGGTTGACTTAAACGCTTCTGTTAAACACCAGAAAACTCAAGCGCATAAAGTCTACAATTATAAGAAGGCCGACTTTGATAAGATCAGATCTGAGCTACTGGCTTTTTCTGATGTCTATTTTAATAATGATCCTGACGCTCTGTCCGTTAATCAGAATTGGGAAGCCCTAAAGTCTAAATTACTCTATTTGAAAGAAAAGTACATTCCTAGTAAGATGAGTAGTACTAGGTTCAATATACCCTATATTACACGTGAAATTAAGTGCAAGATCAGACAGAAGCATCGCGTGTATAATCGAGCTAGGAAAAGCCAGTCTCAGGAGGATTGGAGTCTTTTCAGGGAACTTAGATCCCAAGTTCAGAAATCTCTTCGATCTTCCAGATGGAAATATCTAAACGAGGTGATTGGCCCTAGCCTGAAAGATAAACCTAAAGCCTTCTATCAATATGTTAAAAGGCTCAGACAAGATTCCACAGGTATCCAATGTCACGTAAGAAAATACGCCGAGGAGCCAATTGTTCAAGGTCGCAAGTCAGAGAGAGTTTATTCATGTAACAAAACAATAACAACAAAAACAGCGGGGCCCGATTCTTTCCCGCACCGGGTTTGGTGTCTACATATACTTTAAATGCACATCAAAGCAAAGCGATAATTATTTTATGACAATTATCCCCCTATTTCAGTAAACATTTACTTGTAAATTTTACATAAAAAATGAAATAATTATTGACGTAACTATCTCAAGCTAAGCATTTATACTGCATCGAATAAAACAAGTATCCATATATATGTAAAATCATCTGTTTACACTAAAACCTTTGTCCATCTTTATCTGAATAAACAACTTCATAAATAGCAATAAGTGTCCTTTACACCATTTTCTTTCGTCGCATGTACACGTATCACTAACGGTAAAACCAGACAGTCCTTCTACAACAATGACTTGAATTCTACATTGGTGCTTACAACAAAACATATGGTATGGTATTGATGCTTACACTACAACATATGGTATTTTTTTTTTAAGCCCTCCTATACATGCACTTACACTGTTACTAAATGAATTTCTAACGTCATAACAGAACAGGCATCTCTGAATAGCTCTTATACTTATTAAATGAGTGGACAACCCGTTCACTCAAACTCAAGTCATCTTTATAATCACATATATGTTCTTTTACACTTTATAAAATTACACATGTATGCATCAACAAAAAATCTGTACTACAAACTTTTCAAAATACTTCATCATCAGTTTTAACATTCAATAACAAGTTGAATATTGAGTGATCTTGACCAGTATGTATACAATTGCGAAGAAAATCATACCATTAACATATATCACAACAGTTTATATCATTGTACCAATGCAAGGCTGAATCGGCGGCTTTATAAAAAGGCATGCAATGCAGATACATATTTCTATAACAACTACAATTAACATTGGTTGATGTCTAATCCACAAAACAAGCTTTCACATTCATAGCCATAATCAAAGTACAATTTTCCTAAAGACAAAAATACACAATTATCCATCATGAAGAGGCACATTATGTAAATAAGGAAGCTGGATTGATCAAGTATGCTATATAACAGAGAAAACACTAAATACATCTTATAACGACTGCATACATTTATGTTAATCTGAGAAAACGGGATAAAACTACTTTATTGTGTGTAAGTGAATTATGTATTACTGTATGTAGAAACTGTCCGCACGACAGTTTAAGCCCGCCTTCTCAAACTGTTCGCAAAACAGTTGAATGCTTCCTTGGTAACTGCTCGCAAAACAGTTAGAGCCTGCCTTCGAAAACTGCTCGCAAAACAGTTAATTCCCTCTTATCGAAACTGTTCGCAAAACAGTTATTGCTTTCTCTCGAAACTGTTCGCAAAACAGTTAATGCTTTCTCTCGTAACGCTCTGAGTTCCTTCTCTGGTGGTGTCGACGTGAAGTCCTTGCTTGCAGTCCCGTGTTCGCGATAATATGGCATCTTCGATTTCTTGGAAGTTTATCGGATACATTTTTAATATCTTCTATGTCGCTTAATCGAGAAATTTTGTTTAAATGTTCGTATCTCGAATTATATCGTCCAAAATAACAGCTCAAACTTAAAAGCTAATCCTCTACTACATTAATAACATTCCAAGAAATGGAAACCATATTTTCAAAGTGCACTGTTCCATTCTTGCTATTATTAAAATAAACCACATGCAACTATATCTCTTTTTTAAAAGATCTACACATAAATATAAATCCTCTACAAACATTGAGCATTTTCACGTTTTCATGTAACAATTTCAACGTTCCTTTCGGCTTGTACAACCTGTTGTGCACACCTAAATAACCTTAATCTAACGAAGGAAAAACAAACAGGTTATTAAAATTAGCAACATTTCCATTGTGCGTTACTAACCAAGCTTAGGCTATCAAATACATATCCTATGGTTTCCTTCCACTCAATAAAGTCACTATCTAAATTTTAAAATATGACATTTCATTTTAAAATGCTACACGACGAGTAGGCAAATTTTCACAATATCATTAACTCGATACAATCATACTGATATACATTAAAACATATTTCAATCCTTTCAATATTAACAATACATCAAACCTTTAGCATATTCACCAAATATAGCATGTTTTATCAATATCATTTATGCTGCTTCTAAAATTAAATACAACAAATTACCTATTTTTGTTTTCAACAAACTAATTTGATTCAGGCTGACAATACCACAATACATTTTCTCAATAAATGCCTTCAAAACCTTTTCCTTGTAGCATAACAAAAAAAAAAAACAGTTCAGTAAATCCCACTGATTAAACATTTCCAAAATAAACATGATCCTTTATATGATCAGCCATAAACTTCAAACTCACAAAGTAATACTGACCACAATTTACCATTTCCTATGAACATTGACCATTTGACCATTTTGTATGAATACAAAATAATAATACGTAAACACCTTTTACATTCTTAAGTACTCATAAAATCTGCTACAGTGTTTTCCTGCCCCTCACAGATACACAAGCAAGAACCTGGAATCTCATGATTCTCTCGTCCTCAAACTTTTCTGCCTGAATCTGAAGGTACACTGCAAGACTATAGTGATTTGTATGCACCTCAAGTTCGTGACCTTACAGTGCCATTTCAACCCCTGTGGAACCACATAGGAAGAGCAACTCAGCTTCTCACTAGTCCAGTGCAACCTGCACTCCACAGCCAATGATTTCTTGGGCACATCATGATAGTCCCACAACAACAGTGACAACTCTTTCCCATGACTCTCATCCAAGGAATCAGTCACCTTGACATGCTCGATAAATTCCTCTTCGTGCATGGGCGGATTCTTGGTCTCAACCACATCACTTTCATCACTCACTTCACCAGCATAAACTCCCATCAACGATTCATGCACCATCCTCATTACCTTCTTCCTCTGTGACACTGGAAGAACCACACATCTGTGTCCTACCCCAACACTAGGATCACACTCATTTCTCCTTTGTCTACACCGACAATGACCTTCTGACACAATCAAGTCCTCCGATTTCTCAACACTACCTGCTTCACTCAGCACTGGTTGCGACAATGGATCATTCTTTTGTTCTTCAACAAAATCTGCAGGCTTCACACAAGAAATGGGATCGCCAACCTTCAAACCCTTGAGCGGTTTGCCCTTGGCCTCCTTCTGAGATCTCGTCTCTACTGCCATCACCGTTGGACCATCTTCTTGCGTACCCGGAAAACCATCCGCCTGCTCACCTCGATTAAGAATCTGCTCAACCACCTCACTCACCACCATGCTCACCTCTGGCACCCATGTCAAATTCGGATCATGGGGCTCACGTGCCCCCGTTATATTGCCTATAACGACATCACACAACGAATTAGGCATACACAGCGCTTCAACCTCCCCTACATAGAATGGCGAATCCACCAACACCCTTGCTACTGAGAACTGTCTCACCGTGCCATCAATTAGAACCACGGACTGCTGTGTCCCTGTCAACTGATCAGCATCCACTAATCCTGATTTGACCACACAAGTACTACACCCTGTATCTCTCAACACTGATACAGCTCGGTTCCCCTTGACGAGTCTACCTGAAACTACCGGCATGTGCTTCATCATTGCCCCCATCTGATCATAAGCCATTCCCAACTTATCCAATTCATTCTCACCAGCCCGTACGACTGTACTAGATTCATCCAAATCTACTTGTGGTAAGCAAATACCAGCTTGCCCAATCTGCAATGACTCGACATGTGGTGGGCCATCATCGGATCTTAATGAACCAGCAGATCCTGTCACCTCATTACCCATAACACTGCCACCCTGTTCATTTGGAGTGGGTGAATCAACACCCTCTACCTCTACCAATCCTTGCGCTGACTGCACCTTCGCAAGTAAAGGGCAATCCCTTCTAAAGTGCGACGGACTCCCACACATATAGCACCCGCGAACACCAGGAGGTGAACGTTCCTTACTCATCGTCCTATCCCCTCGAGTCTCAAATCTCTTGCTACCAAAATCACCCTTGCCCTTGGCTACATTTAACCGACTGGGACTGACAGTTCCCTGCTTCCCTGAAGAACTTGGTTTAAATTCTACTTGGTTGCGCAGTGGACCAAATGTCTGCACTCCGTGTGCCCCCACGTACACCATGGCTCGAGCAACCACATCCCCCGTGCTAGCACACTGGCCCTCCTTAACAAACAACTCAACCCCCTTTGGGCAGCAATGCATGAACTGCTCTCTCAAAATCAAGTCAAACAACAACTCAAATTCCTCATCTACCTGAGACATCTCCACCCACTTCTCAAGGTACCCTTTCAACCTCACAACAAACTGCTTGGGTTGCTCACCCTTTTCTGGCCTAGCTGTGCGAAACCTTTTTCGATAGCCATCGGCCGTCAAATTATAGTGCTCTAACAACTCTTGCTTAACTACACTATACTTATTCCTATCACTCCTGGACATTCGATCAACAACCTCTAACGCATGTCCAGTCAAGTTTGAAATCAAATACAAAGCCCTCGCATCAACAGGAACCCTCTGGCTCTCCATCACCAACTCAAACTTAGTAATATATGCGTCAAATTTGTCCCTCGTCTCATCGAACAGACCAACTTTCAACTTTGGCCCACCAAAATCTGTGCGGCTAGCACTAGCACTAGCAGTAGCACTCCTCTCATCCGCGGCAGCTCGCAGCTCTGCGAGTTTAAACTCCCGTTCCTGCTGTTCATCCCATTTCTCACACCGCGTTGTAACAAAATTACTTAGATCGCCCCCCGTGAAACCTGCCTCTCTACCTGCAGCAGAAAACTCCCTCACAAGCTCCGCGCTAGCCATTTTAATTTTCAACACACTCAAACAATATTCACGAAAGTCTAAGTCAAATCTACAAATTACAAATAAGACCCGAGAGTCTAGTATTGTCTACACAATCTTTAAAAAGTTGTCAAAAAATACTCCACATAATTGACATGTCATAGATTTATAACGACTTCAAATTCAATCCTTACTTAAATACATACATGTACAACACTAGTCTTAAACCTGACAACAAAATGTCTTCAGACTACACATCAGTATTCAGTATTTGAAGTTACAATCTACACATAAAAATACCGTTTGTCAGAGTCACACAGACACTGCACAAACCAAATCCACAAACTAGACTAGTAATCTAGTTAGTGCCACTTTCTACCATCTAAATTACGATTCTACCATAATATTCATATTCATAAATATCATAACATAATAAATCTAATCCAGTGACAAATACTTACTAGTCTACGTCCACCAACCAGACAAATTACCTTGTCCTACTATCGCATTTCCAATATGTATAAAGTTCCTGACCGAACACTTCGTCCCTAAAGTTATCACATATAATGCATAGTAATAATCCCACCGGAAATCTACTTCCGTGGTATGAATCGACCAGCGGTACAAATTACCGATTGAATGTTACGGAGCCTATCCAATTCGCCCGTACCGATATAGGCAGTAGCTACCACACACACACTTCCATACACACGTTACATTAATGACCCATCCAGGTCCCACACGTTGTATATATGCGCTGTACAGTACTACTCACCAACATCGTTCCCGCACGTGTGCGAACGACATCGTTTCCGAAACAAAAAAACATTTGTCAAACCACCATCGCTACCCCTCTGAACCTGCAAAACACATACATAAAGCTACAAAACTTAACCTATAATGTGCTGCACTGCCCAACGACCTTGAACAATAAGTCCTGGCAAGGTCGCCAAATTGTCACGTAAGAAAATACGCCGAGGAGCCAATTGTTCAAGGTCGCAAGTCAGAGAGAGTTTATTCATGTAACAAAACAATAACAACAAAAACAGCGGGGCCCGATTCTTTCCCGCACCGGGTTTGGTGTCTACATATACTTTAAATGCACATCAAAGCAAAGCGATAATTATTTTATGACATCCAACAACTTTACCACAAAGGATGCCTTAAATCGTCTAGCCAAGAAAAGGCAGATATCTTGGGCTCTCAATTTGAATCTGTCTTTACCGCCGAACCAGACATCCCCCTGCCTAACATTCTTCCTTCCAAGTACCCATCTATGGCGGATATAATAGTTCAGGGCAACGGTGTTGAAAAACTCCTCAGGGGATTAGACCCATCTAAATCATCTGGTCCTGACAATATCCCGGCCATTCTTCTGAAAGAGACAGCCTCTGAAGTTAGCCCTATCCTCACACACATTTATAATCAGTCATTAAAGACTGGTGTCCTTCCTGACGACTGGAAGAAGGCCCACATAGCCCCGGTCTTCAAGAAAGGTGATAAGACGAAAGCTGAAAACTATCGTCCTATCTCCCTGACTAGCATAGCTTGTAAAACCCTGGAACATATCTTGGTTTCATCAATTATGAAACATCTTGATACCTATTCCATCCTCTCTCCTTGTCAGCATGGATTCAGAAGAAAATATTCTTGTGAGACACAGTTGTTGTTAGCAGCTCATGACCTTGCTGATTCTTATAGGAAAAAGAAGCAAGTCGACATGATTATGCTAGATTTCTCAAAGGCCTTTGATAAGGTCCCGCACAATCGCCTGATCCTTAAACTTAGACATTATGGTATCCAAGACCATAATCTCATATGGATACAGAACTTCCTCTCCAACCGTGAACAGTCTGTAGTCTTGGAGGGTGTCAAATCCAAGGCCTCCCCTGTTATATCAGGTGTTCCCCAGGGTACCGTCTTGGGCCCTACACTCTTCCTTCTCTATATCAATGACTTGCCTGATCAAACTTCATCAACAACCAGACTATTCGCTGATGATTGTATGCTTTATCGTGAAATCAACAGCAGCGCAGATGCTCGGATGTTGCAGAAAGATCTTGATGTACTTCAGCAGTGGGAAAACACCTGGCTGATGTCATTCAACCCTGGCAAATGTATTGTCATGAGGTTCTGCCCTTCTCGATATCCAGTGAATTACAATTACTATATCCATAACTCCCTTCTTCAAATCTGTGAGTCTGGAAAATACCTTGGAGTCACCTTGTCCAATGATTTCAAATGGTCATCACATATCTCGGCAATCTCTAAGAAAGCCTCCCAACAACTTGGTTTCATCCGCCGAAATACAAGGTTCCTCCCACAATCCTTCAGAGAGGCGGCTTACAAGTCTCTTGTGCGTCCTCACTTAGAATATTGTTGCAGTGTTTGGGATCCCCATACAATCTCAGAAATCCAGACACTAGAGAGGATACAAAGACAAGCTGCTCGTTATGTCACGGCTGATTATCGAAGAACAAGCAGCGTGTCCGTTATGATCAGCAAGCTAAAATGGCCCAGCCTATCTTCAAGGCGCGCTGTGAGCAGACTCACCATGGTTTATAGAATCATGAATAACCTCGTTGCAATTCCTCCAGATACATTTTTCACTATAAACTCATCTAAAACTAGGAAAAATCACAATATGTGCTTCCAAACATACCGTCCAAGGGGCAATATCGACAAATTTGCATTCGCTCAACGGACTATATTAGAATGGAATAAACTTCCTAGCACAGTGGTTAATGCAGTCTCACTTGATCAATTCAAAGATCTTGTAACAAACCACTATGAATCAACACATTTTGATTAGGCCCACACTCCTCCTTATATCGTGTACACAAGTTAAGTTCATCTTCGAGATAGGCTGCATTATAGCCCTTTGAAGATTATAGAGAAGAAGAAGACTAATCTGCTAATCACCACACAACACTACATTGTAATGCTGCGCTATACGGGAACAATGTGGGACAGTACAAAAAAAGTTTGTCAAAATTTCACACAAAATTCTTATCTTAAATTCAACAAAATCAATCATGACTGGCCCCACATCTACAATGTATTGTAAATGGTCGTAGGGATGCCGCTGGAGCTCCGTACATGTCGACCCTTTTTTCGCGATAATGTCCGTACGTACAGTGTGTACGCGTTTCGCCTTGTTCGCCATATACAAATCGGTCGAAAATCACAAAATTTTCCGTGAATAAAAAGACAGATTATCACACAATCACAATCAGCAGCATGTGTAATTCACCGTTGTTCATATTTTAATGCAAATACACTTACATACGAAAGGATTCCTCTGATATCGGCAGATAATAACAGCGATAAGTCCGAGTGATTGAACCGGGCAGACTATATAATGAGGGCGCCAATGGATTTCGAGGGGGCGCTGTTGATAATCTCACTTAATCCTTATGCACCACCAAACGCCTGATCTGAAAAATAGTTTGAGTGACTCAGTGAATACATGGGCATTCAACCTATATCACCTTATTTGCGCATGACCGCGCCCACATTCCTTATATTTTTAAAAACGAAAAAAATCCATAATTTCTCCATCAATAAGTTTCTGATCATGCGCATTTAAGGGCATCTAGGTTATTTTTTTTCCAATTTTTTGAGCCCCTATTCACCAAAAAAGGGTGAAGGATAGCCACGCACGCCCCAAAAAACTGAAATAGACATGTACTTTGGCTTATGAATTATTCATAGCATCGCGAAATCCACTACGTAGCTAATGAATTATTCATGAATCACGGACGTGTTATGACTGTTACGTAGTGTGTATAGTATCGCTTTCAGACGCTAAGTATTATTTGTTTTCTATATTAACCCGTTCGTATATACACATTAGAGTAGGGACTATACAGTTTATTGTGTTTGTGTTTTTTTTTGCGAATTATACAAAGCCTAGGTTATTCATTGATAAAAAAGAAAAAAAACTTGAACAAACAAGTCAGTTCGCACGCTACTGTGTTACAGCATATTGCAACAAAAACAACAACGATCGTGCCTACGTGTGTCGCATGCTATGTACAGTAAACGTCCGCGCGCGCTGTTTCCTGCACCGCAGCGCGCCGTGGCTTCGGGTAGGAGACGTCGCGACGCGCGTACGTACGTGACGACACATAGCTAGGCATACATGCTGCGTTGTATGTACCGACGGTACGGTAATCGTATGCGTAATAAAATGTAGATCGACGTAAACTAATTAACGTTTGAAAGTAAGACTAGCATTTGAACTTCATCATGTTAATTGACAGCCACTTCGAACTTTTTTGCGATCGCAAGCCACACCCCCTCCAATTTGGTTCTCGCACGGCCAATATCATATAGTTTCAAGCGCGCGTAATTTGAAAGCTCCAAAAAAGGGTCGTTTTTGAATCAACTTTGCACCTTAATATCTCAGCAATTAACAGTCGGAATAACTTCAAACTTGGTGAGAGGACATGTTGGTGTTCGGAGATTACAGTCTGGTAAGTTGTTTGTCATGATTGTGCCGAAATCAAAAGTTAGATTTTGTGATCGGCATCCCTACTGATAGGACCATTTACTGCTCACAGTGGTAAAAATCTACGGGACACAATTTGAACTACAAACAGAGAGAAAAGAACAGCATATCTAAAGTAAAAAATTGCATACCTAGATTGAAGCTGATTTTATGATTTATTGTACAAAATTTCATTTTCAAAATGATAAGTCATACTTACAAAAATCGTCATATAAGTTCCATTTCTTTCTCTTCCTGCTCGATGTCCCATCGTAAACAAAGAAAGCCCGCCCGCAACATGCGGAGGCCGCTTATTATTGTCCAAAACAAGCCAACTCGCGATCTGCAAGCATGCCCGCCGTATCCGATTTCGGATACGCCGTATCAGAATTCGGATACGCCGTGTCAGAATTCGGATACGGTAACACGTGTGGTGTGGGAAGCTTGCGGGAAATACATGACAGTCATCCAGATAGCAGCAACACTTTCGAGAGGGATCACGACTGAGATTTTCTCAGTCTTTTTATTTTCCAAAACTGCAGATTTTCCATTTTTTTCGACATTTGAAGAATAATTTGGACCATTTTGGTAAGTTCATATAACACTTGTATCATTTTTAGGGCCAGTCATGATTGATTTTGTTGAATTTAAGATAAGAATTTTGTGTGAAATTTTGACAAACTTTTTTTGTACTGTCCCACATTGTTCCCGTATAGCGCAGCATTACAATGTAGTGTTGTGTGACTGGCCCTAAAAATGATACAAGTATTATATGAACTTACCAAAATGGTCCAAATTATTCTTCAAATGTCGAAAAAAATGGAAAATCTGCAGTTTTGGAAAATTAAAAGTCTGAGAAAATCCCAGTCGTGATCCCTCTCGAAAGTGTTGCTGCTATCTGGATGACTGTCATGTATTTCCCGCAAGCAAGGAAGAGAAAGAAATGGAACTTATATGACGATTTTTGTAAGTATGACTTATCATTTTGAAAATGAAATTTTGTACAATAAATCATAAAATCAGCTTCAATCTAGGTATGCAATTTTTTACTTTAGATATGCTGTTCTTTTCTCTCTGTTTGTAGTTCAAATTGTGTCCCGTAGATTTTTACCACTGTGAGCAGTAAATGGTCCTATCAGGACCATTTACAATACATTGTAGATGTGCTAATCACTAACATAAAATTGTAGAGAAGCAAACAGATACAAAATGAAGGAAATAAAATCAAATGGGACAAAGGGTCCTACTTATAAGTGCGTACAAGCGCGAACAAGCTATTTACTGCGAACAAATCTACCGTTCGAATGCACTTGTTCGCAGTAAATAGTAATTACTACGAACAAATCTACTGTTCGAATGAACTTGTTCATGTTGTTCACATGAACTTGTTCGCAGTAAATAGTAATTACTGCGAACAAGCGCGAACAGGATTTACTGCGAACAAATTTGTTCGCAGTATCACTTTTGAATTCTAACGAATACCGAGACGGTTCCGAGACAGGATTTTTGTCTTTAACTAACACTACAGTGTTATCGCAGTATATAAAAATCCTGTTTGCACTTGTTCCCAGAAAATCCCATCCATGCTTGTTCGCAGTAAATTTGTTCCCGCTTATTGCATCGATATGTATTTTTATATCGATGGCTTATTCATGTTATGTTCGCATTTGTTCGCGCTAATTTATTAGAAGGACCGGACAAGACTGCTTACAATGTAAAAGGAGCTAGTTTTGGAAGCAGAAGTTAAATCGGAAAGAATTTTCAAGAAAGAACCATGGAAAGAAGAGAAAAGAAAGAAAAATTGAACTGTGTTTGACATTTTAATTTTGGTCATTTTAGTAAATTTCTGCTAAAAAGTTGTAATAATTGTTTTATTTTAACTGATTTGCACAAAGTTTCATGGCTTATTCGGCTTCTTACGAAACAGTTTGCTAGGGTTGTATTACTATTGTGCTAGTGAGTAGTAGTAAGCTTTTAAGATTTTGCACGACGGTCGGCTGGACATGTCAGATTTTTGTTATCGAACCCTGAACTTCTGAAGTAGGCCCTGAATATAAAGTTTAGTTCAGTTTGTTTCCCTGTACAGAAATTTAAAAAGATAACATTACAATGTCTATTCTATTACTGTATTTATTTCAGGTGTTTTTGAAGATCACCAAGCACTGCGAGGAGGAGGGGGGCAGTGATGGGGAGATGGTGCAAGGAGTCCTGCTAGGCCTAGTCCAAGGAGACACGTTAGAGATCACAAACTGTAGGCCCTGAATATAGTTTAGTTAAGTGTGTTCTTGTGCAAAAATACAAAACAAACATTCAATGTCTCCTCTATTTTTTTCAGTTGACAACAAAGATCATCCAGCATTGTGCAGAGCCATTGTGAGTTGTAGATCCCTGAAGGCTGAAGTAGGGCCTAAAAATAAACTTTAGCGTGGTAACTTAACTAATTTTCCCTGTGCCAAAATTGAACAAAACATATGTAAAAGTTTTCATCTTTTCCTGTTTATTTCAGGTGTCTTTGAAGATCATCAAGCATTGTGAGGAGGAGGGTGGCAGTGATGGGGAGATGGTGCAGGGCGTCCTGCTAGGCCTGGTCCAGGGAGACACGCTGGAGATCACAAACTGCTTCCCGTTCCCAAAACAGGCCGATGAGGAGGAATTTGATGATGGTAAATATCATTAGGCCTCTCCCTTATAAAGCTTTTCTTTCAGCTGGCAAAATTACACATGAATATTCTTGATTTGTGTGGATCCTAATTCTTCGGTAGCCAATTACCGAGTTTCTAGTGACCAAATTAAATATCTGCTGGTCACTGGCTCCTAGGCCACCAATAATTTCAAGCCCTATTTAGCAAGGGCTTCAAATTAACATTGGACCACTGTTTTATTCCAGGAGAGTACAGTCAAACCTGTTTAGAAAGACCACCCAAGGGAGACAGACGAAATTGTCTCTATCAGCAGGTGGTCTCTATCTAGACAGGTTCATTTCCATGTAAACTGCATTAAAGGGAGTTAAGATTAGTAGTCTCTAAAAACAGGTGGTCGCTATAGCAGGTTTGACCATATTACTTTGGACCAAGGAAAATTATAGTATGGTGGCCCGCATCAAGTGACTAAATTTTCAAACTGGTTTTGGACAGAAGTACACAAATCTTGCACCTTTCTTGTAAAGCGTCATCAATGATTGTAGTTTTGATCAATAAAGGGAGTTGGTATGGGATTTGTAGACAATTAACAAATGAAAGGTAATTTGGGGCCAGTAAATGTTTTGGTAGTGTTTCAGGCCACCAAAATTTAATAAGACTTTTTGTACTGGGCCAACTGGGCCAACTGGGCCAACTGGGCCAACTGGGCCACAAGTTAAAACGTTTACAGTGTGTGGTGCTCTGGGTTTGTAATGTTTTTCATTTGATTGCCTTTTAAACATGTTTCCCAAAAGTCAAAATCTCAAGATGGCATGCCTGTACATTACATTTGTCTAGCTCTACATATTATCTTCATGTCATTTTACAGAGGATGAAGATGCAGGATGTGAAATACAATCCCTTTGATAACTCTTCTTGAATGATAATTCTCTGTGTTCTCGTGATTTACATCTTTGCCCTTCTTTGGAAGTACAATACCAGATGGAGATGATGAGGAATTTTTCGGCACGTCAACATCGACCATCTCAACATTGGGATAAAAATTGAAGCTGGACCAAATGCGACTGGATATATAGCAAAACCCTGCACTTGTCAGTATTCATGATGTGAAGAAATGGGCCTTTTAACCCTAAAAGGGCCGGGCTATTTGAGGTCTTCAGCAGGCCGGGGGGGGGCCATTATGCACCCCCCCCCCTAAGATCTCGGCCGCGGAGCGGCCGATCGCCGTAAAATTTTGCACGCATGATAAGTGAAGTGTATAGAATACAATGGTAATTTTTTTTAATTTTGAAAAATTCATTAATTTGCATATTTATGGTAATTTATGCAAATAAGTCATGAAATTCATATTTGTACCCATAAATCATATATTCTTCATAATTAAACTCTGGTTTTCTCTACATATATTCATTAGAGCATTTGTAATGATAATACAACAAAAAAATTTGGAAGAGCCCGGTTCTTCCTTATGTTTTCTATTGTTGTGTTAATTTCTTATGTATTTCTTTGTTTTTTTTAACTTATGTATTTTATTGTTTTTGTTGTTTATTTTATTTCTAACTATAATTTAACTATTTTGAATCCCCAAACCAACATATAACATGTAAACAACACCAAATAACTAATGATACACCTCATTTTACGAAAATTGATATTTCCATATGTTTTGTACACAAATCACGAAATTGAGCGATTTTCGGGCTGACATGCATAGACAAAAGGTCACGTGACTTTGTAACGGTAGGTCCGATTTTCGAAATTTTTGTTTTAAAATGTGCGCAAGACCCGATAGAAAAAAGCCACCAAGCCGCGGCGCGTCATCGTACAGCGTTTTGAACCAATAAAAAAAATCGCGGAGGGGGGGGCCATTATGGCCCCCCCCCCCCCCCCCCCCCCCGGCCCTATTAGGGTTAATTTCACATAATGTATGTAAAAGACTTATGTTTGTAAATTTGCATATCTTTGCCAATTATTGTCTGATTTTTCAGGAAAAGGGCATCAAATTAAAGCTTGCTATGAGGCCTTTCTCATGGTTGGGAAATCTCAATTTTGATTTTTACTGACAAGTGCAGGGGTTTGCCCTATCCAGTCACAAATAGGGGTTGATGTACAAATCATGTCAAAACAGTTACAGAGTTGTTAGAATTGTTTTACCAATTACGTTTCACTCTTTGTCCTTCTGCAGTACAATACCAGATGGAGATGATGAGGAATCTTCGTCATGTCAACATCGACCATCTCCACGTTGGTTGGTACCAGTCGACCAAGTACGGCACATTCCTCACCAAAGCTCTTCTAGACTCGCAGTACAACTACCAGCATTCGATAGAAGAGTCAGTTGTTCTCATCTATGGTGAGTAGATGTGAAAAGAAAATAATACAGTGGAACCTTGTTCTACTTACTTACTTACTTTGGTTCACTTTGGTGTTGAGGCTTGAAGCTTCAGCTTATGTGCCCCTCTTTACTTCATTAGATTCGCGTTGGTATGGGCAGTATTTCTGCGGGTGGTGCTTTTAATGTTTTTCGAGTTCTGATTTGAACTTATTGATAGATGAGGCATTAATGGCAGTTGCAGGAAGATTGTTCCAACTATTTATGCACCGCACTGAAAATGACATCTGCCTCATCCTTGATTTGCAGTGGGGCTTCCTAATTTTCAGCCTGTGTCCCCATGTTCTGAATTCTGTGATGATTTCAAACATGTCATTCTGCTCTATAGCCTCAAATCCATGCATGATTTTGTATATTTGAAGGAGATCAGCTCTCTGTCTACGGTACTCTAGTGTTGGTAGTTTGAGTGACTTGAGCCTGTCTTCATAGCTTAGATGCTTCACATCTGGGATGATTCGTGTAGCTTGTTGTTGAATCTTTTCCAATAAGTCTTGATCCTTTAGATAAGATGGTCTCCAGACTGCATTGCAATACTCCAGTGTTGGGCGTACTATGGTCTTATATAGTTGCAGCATATATAACTGTTCTAACATGGACCTTGGGATCATTCAAAGTTAGGTCGGGGGGGGGGGGGGGGGTGAAGAGAGAGCTTTGAACATCAAAATTACCTTATTTTACAAATTAATAAGGTAAATATTGATTGGTACCAGTCCACACGAAAACTTTCCTAGACTCGCAGTACAACTACCACCAACATTCGATAGAAGAGTCTGTTGTTCTCATCTATGGTGAGTCTTATTTCCAAATCAGGGGTAATTACGAAGTTGAGTATATACTCAAACTTGTTTACAAGCAAGTTAAAAGCACATTCCAGTACATGATGGCATCATAGACTCACTGTTAGACTTACAGTCCATAGTGGTATTAATCCGTGGTGGATAATTATGATGAGAACTTACATGTAGTTCTGAATGTTTACTTAATTCTATATTTTTACAAGAAAGACAGTTGATATTAGTATGCACAAGTTCACACTTTCTCAATCCAAATACTATTTAGGCTAAAAGACCAGAAACAAGGTCATGAAGTGCTCCTTACAGAATTATGTTCCGTGCTAAGTAATTTTCCCTGCAAATGTGAACAGTTAATCTTGCTTTGCGAAACATTTCTATTTTGTTAATGCATGCACTTTCATTTTTCTTTTCAGATCCTGTAAAGACATCAAAAGCCAGTCTGAGCTTGAAGGCTTACAGGTTATCGGAACAGACCATGAGTGTATACCAGGACATGGAGTTCACGTTAGAAAGGTAACATTTCTTTAGCACGATATTGAAATCATTTTGTTCAAATAATATCATGAAGAACTGTTGATACACTCAAACCTGTTCTAGCAACCACCTGTATATATAGAGAC
>JBAMJV010005307.1:0-48331 GCA_037951105.1 Echinarachnius parma | reverse complement strand
TTGAGTTTCCGCATGGATTGGCTGCTTTGACACTTCTAGACTACTGTTTGAATGCAAGCATAAGATAGGATTTTAGCAACATTTCTCCTCTTCTTTTGAGTTATTATTTCTTTTGGAGTCCCCCTATTTCCCCCACATTATATTTTGTATACCTTGGGCCAGTTAAACACAGTACAATGCTTGTTATCTTGTCAATTCATGTCTTTAATGTAAAAAAGTCATGTTTTAAAATAACTGAATGTGACTGGCAAACATAGAAGAAAAAGTCACACCCAAATGAGGCATTTCTTCTTGGAAGGAGATCAATCATTTTCAAAAGAGAGCGCGTCTGTTAACTTTTCCCCTGTTTTCTCAGCAAATACTACATTGTTACATCACAGAAGGCGTATAATAGTGAAGAAGACCTGGCATTACAAATCCGACAAAAGTACAAATCTCAGCAAATACTACATTGATACAGCACAAAAGAAAGACATAATAGTTGTAGAACCATTACAAATTTGTGAAAAGTGCAAATCTTAATACTTAATTGGTGTAGAATAAAAGAAAGGTATAATAGTTGAGTAGAACCATACATAATGTACACAGTTTAGCAAATACTGCATTGACAAAACACAAAAGAAAGACACACTTAGACCAGAATAATCACAGATCTTTGAAAGGTACAAACGAATGACTGTCCTCTTCAAGGTATCTATATCTGTCTACACCCATCTCATTTGTATCCCTCCTACCTACTCCAACAAATGTCATTGAAATGAAAATAGAAATACAATGCAGGAATCACTGAAAAGGTCTCTTAAATTTCCTGCTACAATAGTTATCTAGGACGAAGAATGGGCATAAGATAAGAATGACAAGAAGACACTTGAATTCAGGTTCACAATGGGTATTTGGGTTGAATGTTTTAACGTTATTTGCATTTATCGAAACAAGGGTATCCAGTGATTATATTAAAGGGGACCACCAGGCAAAGGACAACACATTATTATATGTTTTGGTACTGTTTTGTGATATCAAATATATACCCAACATTTTGCAAAGGGTTGTGTGATTCATAAACAAAGCAATTCATTTCCACCACTTACGGAACCACGGCTATTTCCTGGTTCCACACGGGCCAAGCATTTGCGAGTGCGCCAATGCTTTCACGCGTACGTCAATAGAATCCCGGATGATTCGTTCGCTCTGTACAGAGCGCTCTGGCTCTCCGCACATGTAGTCTACGCAATTCAGACCGCATGAACGCATGGTTGAGAATGGTGATGCGTTTTCCAATTATATATTTTTTTCTGAAAACATATTTTTGTGAACTTGTTGAAGGAATGGAATACTAAAGATGTTACCTTTCTATAATAAGAATATTATTTTTGGGTGGTGGTACCCTTTAAATGAACAGACAAAAACCTTTATGTGCAACTTGGGTACTAAGATTCACTTACTCTCAAAACCTGAATAGGCATTTACTTTCCTTATCCTTGATTTCAGAAAGCAATGAAAGCGCAACTCTTATTGGCTTATTCATATTAGTCAATACATTGTAAGTCAGGTGATATCTCATTCGGATTAGGACCAATCAAGATTTTTCCAAGAAATACAGATTTATGTTAAATCTAGAATAAATGACTATCATTATTACTATGAATGATTTTGTTTAGTAAGGTGAATGAACAAAATTAAACTAAAAAAGAGGGAATGTTATAACAGATATTTACCAACAAATCATCTTGTATAGATATAGATGTACATGTATGTATGATGTTTTTCGAGTGAGTAAACAATTAATAAGGTCGCATTAAATGGGAGACTTCTATCCCCCTTTCAATTATAATTACATGTTTAGGTATCAGCATTTTATTAAGTCTAGATGACTTCCTGCCATGATACCTTCCATATGCATGATTATGCAATATATGCATCTTCTTCACCCTCCTTCTCTGTCCTGCTTATAAATGTCATAACCTGTCAATGTTATTCTGTATATTTATCATTTGAATATATTTTGTATTTGTTAATGATTTTTATCGGCATATAAATGGAAAGTAAACTGAATTGAATCGAATAATTAAAATATAATTAACAAAGAATAACAATATAAATACAGAGCAATAACAGGGACACTCACCTTTATCTTTTGGCACTGAGATGAACCTGTTGACGACAGACTCCTTCTCTATGATGTAATCTGAATTAAAAGCCATGTGTCAAGGAAATTCAATTTACTGCAAAGAACTCTTAATTAAAGAGAAACATGTGATTGAGGCACAGTTTCTTAATACTACCGCATGACGTTCCCAATAGGAATAGACTATGAGAAAACATTATATAAAAACTTAACAGATCTACTGATATTCTCCAGAACAAGTTAACCTTGGGAACATGATATCAACTCTTGTTTTACATGCAAATAGTCAGAATAATGAGTCTGGATACTTCACAATAGCCATATCACCTTTAACCTGTTTACTAGATCTTGCAGTTCTTTTAGAGTTTAATTAATCAACCAATTAATTGTATTGTGTGAGTTTTAAACTTATATATTATATTTTGTAATCAGATGTATTATTATATTTGTATTTTTTCTGTTTTTTACCAGGGGTCACTCTGTCTCCTCAAGCCTTTGGATTACATAGATGTGACCCCTATACACTTTGTTTTATATTTTGTATATTCCTCTGTAATGTTTTTAATGCCAAATTTACCAATAAATGTGAAATTCAAATAATACAGGACCCACCAGGCACTGGTAAGCAATGGGTTAATAGAAAATTCATTGAGACACTGCACATGCACGTGTCAGTTCCCTTGACTTAACTCTTGGTCTGACTTTCTTTTAATAATTGAATTAGATCCAGTAATTAACTTCCTAAGTAACTAAGTAACTAACAAAACTAAAATAATGAACTTCCAATAACAGAAACAACAAACAGGTAATTAATTTCCTCACAAACACGCACTTTGCAACACCTGAGAGCCAATGGAAAAGACCACATGTACCTTGATGACTGACTGAGGTGACATATATTTCTTGCTAAATTGCCAAGGGGCAACGGGTTAACTGGAACTCATTAAATTAAATTAAATTAAATCCAACAAGGCTACACAGCACATTTCATGTACCTATTTGATTAACCCTCTCAATAAATCGGAAAGAGTTTCAAAAATATTTTCCATAACAAGTTCAACTTTGGCATAAAATGTGTTATTAACTCATGTTCAAATAATATTTGATTAAACTCTGAATCTTTCAATAAATCAGGAAGAGTGTTTTTTAAAGACTAATCAATTCTTATAATGCACTGTATTTTAGAATGTTCAATCATATATATGTATTCATACATTTTAAAAGGGTTTATGATATGTAGAATGTAGTTAGTACATGTAGTACGTGGAGTATGTGGAGTATGTGGATTTCTCACTCTATCCTTTATACAAGAAATGGTTCTGAATGATAGACCTATCAAACAGGGATGGTTTCAGTGAATTTCCTACTTACATACTATTCAACAGTCTCTTCTTCATTCTTTCATGGATTGCTAACGATGCTGGAACTAATGTCCATTGTAAAATGTAAGTAGATATGACCATTTAATGGTATTGGTAATAATGTGAAAAATGTAAATAATAGGCTAATAAAACCTACATGTACTAGTAAATACAAAAATAAATAAACAGGATTTACCCTCTTTCAAGATACTGGGAAGAATAGTGGACTAGAGCCCTCTGTAGCTCAGTTGGTTACAGTGCCCAGTCTAGCAATCTGACAGTCTTGAGTTTTTTAAGCCCAGACAGAGCTAATTATTTTTTTCCTTTTTCCAGGTATGATTTTGGCCAGTTTACCTTACCTTGTGTTTGATAAACCTTCTATAAATTATGCATATCTGCAATAATACTTTAGATAATCAAAAATTGTGCCAGGTCCCTTCAATGGAATGTGTTTTAAAAAACAACATGAAATCATGTCATTGTGCATTGTATGCCTCATGTCTAGCACATTTTAACTACTTAAATATTCAATTGTGAAGGGATTTTAGTGTGAGTAACCCTCATGGAGTATCCATAAATAGCCATAAAACCTTAATTACATAATTACATCCTCAATGGCTACAATTATCCTAAATCATTATATTGCAAATCATGTGAACAATGTTCACAGTCTGTTGGGTAAATAAGTCTAACCCTCCAGAACTAATCCAGATGTTTCCTATACCTTGCAGCCACATCGTCAGTCAGATTATTCCATTACAGGTTACTTTATATTAAAGCTAGCTTAATGTAGAGTTCTTGAATTAGAATTTCACTGAACATTTTCTTAAAGCCATTATCTGTTTGTATCATAGTGTAAATGATATCCTAAAAGCAATTACATGAGACAGTGTTATTAGTGTAAAACATCTGAATGGTTGCTACTTGTTGAATTTTTGTTTCCAATTGCAACTAAATCAAATCAACAAAGAATCATTGAAAAATAATTTATAATTATTAGGGAATTCTGCATTAACTATGGTTTTATATTTAATACTAAGATATTTTCAAATGCTTAGGGTGCAAAAGGGTTACATTTTGTGTGTGTCTACTTTCACTGCATATTATGTACCTTTACTAAGCAACCTGAAATTACCCCAGATGTTTTATAAAAATGTTTCAGTTTGTTGAATTTGGAAGATTTAATAATTGATGCTAATCCATGTACTTAAATGTTAAACCAAGTATAACTAATCCAGGATGTTTTTTGCAATTTGTTTCACAAATGATTGAATGTGCAAGGTTTAATAATTATTGTTAAGCCATGATTCTTTTCTATCAAACCAACTAGAACTAAGTCAAGATGCTTCATGCAATGTTTCACAATTTGTTGAATTTACAAGGTTTAATAATTAATGTTCAATTGTTAATCCATACTTCGTTTCCATCAAATCAACTAGAACTAATCCATCAAATGGTGTGATTAACATGACACACCATTCTCCCATAGGGTCACAGAGGATATGAATCAAAAGATCTGTACACGGATCTGTTTGCGTTATTCCCGGTTCTAATAATTTCTATGGAGATATTGACAATACAAACCATCTTTAACGCAATGGTACCTTTATCGATTTAGAATGTCTGAAAGATGTAGAAAATTTATTAATTACTTTTAGAAAATAAAAATAAACAAAAATAAACAAAAAGAATTACAGAACTCTGTTCCCCCAGAGGGGCACAGAGGATATGAATCAAAAGAAACACGGATCTGTGTGTTATTCCCGGTTGTAATAATTCTTTGGAGGAACTTGATAACACAATCTACATCCTCTTCTTACTACCTGGGGTTTACGTTTATGTTTCACCATCAATCCAGGTCAACCATATAAATACAAGGTGGATGTATACAGCATGTGATGTACTACCATTGTGTTCTATGGTAAATCTTGATTTTCAAAGACTGTTCAGGAAAGATAAGATACGGAAGTTATTACGTTGGGTTTTTGTTTCCCTTTATTCTACAAGAAACAAGACTTCTTTACCTTGGGAAGTGAAACGTTTGGGTTTCAGCCAAAATTCAGGTCAACAATTTACAAGGTGGATGTACAATGTAGACAGTAGGTGATGTACTACCATGGTGTTATAATGGTAAATCTTGATTTTCAAAGACTGTTCATGAAATAAGATACCGAAGTTATTAAGTTGGGTTTTTGTTTCCCTTTATTCTACAAGAAACAAAGACTTCTTTACCTTGGGAAGTGAAATGTTTGTGTTTCACCAAGAATTCTGGTCAACCATAATAACATGAACTCGCAATACCAGTGTTCCTGTACATGTACAGTATGGCATATCTTGATTTTCCAATGTTGGTAAAAAAACAACAAAAACATCACCTTACTTTTTTTTCTTTTTTTTCTCAAGATATATTTGTATCATGTTTGTACAGCTTACAATAAATAATGCGCATGTACTGTACATTTATCCTGTATTCCTGTATCATTCTGCATCATGCATTTTGTATCAATGTCCCCCCCCCCCCCCCCCAAGAGTGGGTCAAGTGATTTTTTTTTTTTATATCAGGGAGTTTAATGCCCTAATATTCTTTCTTGAAAACTTGCAAACAAAGAGGAGACTTATTTCTTACTAATCAGCAATAATTCTAGTGCTCTCTCCCACGAATCTGTCAGACTCGTTTAAACACAACAAACCCCCGAGAAATTAATGAGATAGACCACCTGATGATAGATTGTGGTGAGATTTGACGGGAATTATAAGTTCATGTAGATAGCAGCCCTCAAAACAAGAATATGCTTACACGTTTATTTCTTCTTACTGTATTGCACCAAACACCACGATTCCAAAAAAGATTATACAAATTGTAAGAAAACCTCAGACATGCTCAATGACCACTTCTGACATGAACTTAAACATGTAAGTCAAAACACTTTTTATAACTATTTGTTTACATGTACAGTCAATTTCAACACTTGTTTTTCTTCGACAATGTACCTACATGTAATACTTTACTTCACATAAGTTTATCATCAACTCAGTTCTTATAAAATAAAGACAGAATTTACCTGGAAAATGTTGATCAAATTGGTACTTTAACAGCAATTAATAAGTTTTAAGTGGAATATCATGCACTAATGGATGTAATCCCTAATAATCAGAGATTAAACTGGCAAGAACAATAACTGATTATTATACTAAATCCCAGATACTGGAAATTTAGTGGTTTAAACAAAATAATTGTTAAGCTAATGAGTTTACGGTGGAATATCATGCATGATTGGATCATTGGATGTAATCCTAAGTTGTGTAAGAAAAGAATTTGACTACAAATAGCCATAATTTGTTTACAGTAATCTCAATCACTATCTGTACCACGTACCTTTGCTTAGAAAAGGCTTTTAACAACTTGATGAATGCCCAGTTAATCTCATTTCAAGGAAAGTCTAATATTCAGTGCTTTCTTTTTCTTACTGGGAGACATCCCAGTTAACTCTCCAAAAGGAATGTGCAGTGAAGGTCTAATGTCAAACCATGTAGTGTTTTCAAGTACTTTCAATTTTTCCAGATAATTCAAAACCTCTTCAAATTCCTGTCATTTGAACAGGCTGCCTCTTTTACAAGTAGATTTATGAGTAGAAATTACATGTACATATCACATGTACAGATTGACTGTGTGTATGTGCGTGTGCATTTGTGTCTGATCAGAGAGGTGGGAAGGACTCCCACCTCTCTGGTCTGATGATCAGCTCATAATTTTTCAATTTTAGACTGGGTTAGGGTTAGAGTTAAACTCTCAGGTCCTTTTCATCTTTTCATATAATTTACATTTTGGTTGATTTTTCTAGTCCAAGTCCAATTGTCATCTATTCCAACTGTCTTTGTCTAAGATTTGAAAAGTGTGAATGATTCCACTTGGTCAACTTGGCTGATGTTTGGTAAATAGGGGTTCAATTATATAACTTTCAGGTCATTTCACATGAATTATATTTTGTTTTTTGTTTTTTTCTACACATAGTCCAGGTTCAGGTCCAACTCAAGATGTGAAAAGGGTGAATGATTCCACTTGGTCAACTTGGCTGCCTTTTGGTAACTAGTGGTTCAAATATGTTAACTTTCAGGTCATTTCACATCCAAGTTCAGGTCCAACTCGAGATGTGAAAAGGGGTGAATTATTCCAGTTGGTAAACTTGGCTGCCTTTTGGTAAATAGGGGATCAAATATTTCTGAGTCACATTGAATTTCACTGAAAGTTTGACCAATTTCTGAATGAAACTGTTTAACCGTTGATGTGAATGAGTAAAAGGCATGCACTTGTTCAACTTGGCTGATCACTGTTTGGCAAACAGAGGATCAGATATTTCCGGGTCACATTGAAGTGTTTGCACAGGACATAGCTCTTGTGACCTGTAGCTGTCAGATGCTGATTGTTGTTTTCCTATTTTCTCCCGTTTTTCCAAGATGAGATCTCTTGAGGGACACTTGCGTAACTTTTTTTTATTTTTGGTTTTTATAGCTGTCACATTTTGATCATTGATTTCCTATAAAACTTCATTTTTTCTGAGATGACAAATCTTGAGGGGACGGTTTTAGCAGACAGAAAGATAGCCCATGACTCATACATGTAGATGTCACAATTCCTTTTTTGTTATATTCCTAAAAACAAAGTACTTTTGTCTGATTCATAACTTGTAATCTTGATGATTGTTGGCCATTATTTAAACTTCCATCATGCATGTTCAATTGCACTTACATGTACATGTATGGCAGCATCTTCAAAGTCACCTTTATGGGATATTGTAAGCTGATAACTTTGAAGGAATTTTGTTATACTTATAGCCATGATAGTACATGTGGCTAAATGGATTAAATTTGTCCTCGAAAGTAAAACCTTCCATTCATTCATGAGCGTACAGTCAGACCTGTTTATAGTGTCCAACCAATGGAAACAATCAAAGTGGACACTGTAGACCATATACCTCTATACACGTTCCACAGTTCACTGTTTTTTCTCTGCAGGGGAAAACCTTTTGTAGCTTCTATAGGCAGGGCCGCTAAGACAGGTTTGACTGTATTTTAACAGAAATCCCAATTGGCATGTTTCCAATTTAGTTATTAAACTCAGTAAACCCTGTCATGGTCAAATCAAGAATAAGATCTATCAATTTGTTCCTGAATGTACACACAATTAACATTTTGAAATTTAGCTTATTGAGCTAATCTTCCTTCTATTCAGTGTAGATGAATGTTGATCAGGTTTTGCCCATAAAAATTGAATATGTATCTATCAGGCCCTAGTTAATCCAAACGTTAGACAAAGCCCTCCTCATGACATTTCCATTCTCTTCTGTCTTACATGTGTAAGCCTCCATAAAATAATGTCTAGGATAGATTTCACAGAATTTCACAGAATCGGGCACTCTCTGTTGTACTTCACAAATTTCCTTATATAAAACAGAGAATTGGAAACCATTTGTAAGCTAATTATTATATTTCAAGGTAACCATTTCCGTGGACACATATCAAATATTTCAAATAAAATAAACTAGATGCAAAATTAATTGCAGAACAATTGCTATCATGTCACCTTTGTTCTAGAAGGTAACTTCTGATTTATTGAAATGTAGCACTTCAAGCTAACGCTTGATAGCTAAAAGTGGGAAAACCGATTACAGGACTATAAATACAATTCTAAGGACCCAACATTACTCATTTCTTGTGAAAAAGGGGTCAAGGACAATTGTACTTGCGATTCAAAAGTTGTTAATCTTGAATCTTGATCTGTCATCGAGCTAGATGCCATGAAGCAGGACTGGCACTTTATTTTCCTTGAAAAGCTTTCCGACTCTCTAGAACGTTTAATAGGAAGTGTTTTTTCCACTCTATAACTGCTTACTGCTAAACTAAATTACAAGTATACTAAGGCTAACCGAGTTCTTTTAGACAAGTTAACTCCAAATCATCTAAAAATAATCAATAAGCACTGCAGATTCATTCTAATGTTGAGAAGGATACAACGCATACAAATATATTGTAATTACATGCAGTTAGGCACATTTCAAGTGATATAATTATGGTCATATTTGTGACTATGGTCGACCTTAGCACTGAACAAATTTCACCCATTGCTAACAGGAACCTGATAGGCTTTCTACAAAGTCAATGGGGATTTCAGAATATCGAAGGGAATGGGTTAAAGGGACTTAGTAACATCGTCCAAATCCTCAAAATACAATTTTAATTCTAGCGGTTCCCTTATACCTTGTTGTATTCGTATTAACAATAAAATCATGGGACAGGTTTCGCTTTTTCAAATTTCCCTTTCGTTATAAAGATATATGTATGATTGAAGTATTCAGATAAGAAAAACTCCGGGCGAGTTTTTCTTCCGTGTACAAAGTGAGTGCAGTGAGTTACTGAATATCACTTTGCATTTTCGCTCATTACTTGGCCATACAATGTCCATTTGACTTGAAATTTTCACACAATACCCTGTGGACATATATGAGATAACAACAATATACATTGCACCAACCATTCATCACGTTTTGCACATGTCAACAAAGTTTCTAGATCCCTTTAAAAGTCATGGTCTCATCGGCGAATCTCACTCTGAATTTATTTCTGGCTAAATGTCAAGTTATAATGACATCTGGAACCAATGAGAAGTCATTGTTAAACAAACAGATTGTCAATAGCTAACACAAATTGTACTTGTGCACTAAATGTACATGTTACTGTTAGCCAGAAAATGCTGATAATGGAAGATAAATTACTTTGAAAGTGAGAAATCTATATAAATTATTTTGAATTTTGCATTTTTCTCCACTGTGTTCCAACTTGTCCTCTTTAGTATAGTATGCAACAGGTTTTGTTTTTTTAGAATTTCAGTTCTCTTGTTCCTTGCTCTTCTCATTTAAACAAATTAAAAACATCCTTTTTGACAGAATTTGAAAGTGTTGTCAGGATATTTTCAACTGTGTACTACATAATGAATGTAGTGTACATTTACATGTACATGTATGCACCAACAGCACTGTACAAAATTTAGTTTCACAAATCTTACATATTACACCAAATCCCTTAATAAATTACTTAAACCACTACTTAATCCATTTCTTCAGACAACCTTGATTTCTCAGAAACATCACAGAATGTATTAATCCATTCAGGACTGGTATAGAAAATACTCTGGCTAGGGACTATGGAGAATGGTACACGGTATAGCAAAATCAATCAGTCCTGAATGGGTTAAAGGGAGACCTACAATCCACTGGTATCATGCTGTAAAACATGACAGATGAAGGATAATCCATGTATAAGAATCATGATAATCCTACTTATCAATATAATCCAGTCCACTATTCACTATTGAAGGAACTACAGCGTCAAGATGGCCTAATTTTCACAATTCGGCTCTCTATATGTAATTTTTCCCGAAGAAAAAGAATTTGGCAGTCATTTCTCATGAAATCAATCAATTTTGGGGTAATTAGTAAATATCTAATTGTCCTGGGAACGCCCCTTTTAAATCGCCAAAATGTGACGTCATCTAAAGAACGGACTAATGAACTAAATTCTGTAGATGACGCATCATGACGTAAGCCATTGATGAATCACGCTGCCGATTCCAAACCCTAAATGTGGGTGGGGCGTAAACTGGCTGCTAAGTGAGATTTGGCATCACTACTGTGTTTATTTTCATGGATTTTTTTTCGGCAGACCTATGTTTCAAGTCATCAACTATGGAATAAGTGTCAAAGTATGTTGTATTCTTTAGATCCTTTAACTCATCAATTCTAGAGTGCTTTTACACGTCTCCATTTGCGTGATTGCAATCACGATTGGGAGTTATTTTTCACTCCAATCACTGTATTTTTTGACCATGTGAACACAAACTAGAATCACGAATCGTGAAATGCGATTCATGGTCCAGAGGTGTTTTCTAATCATAATTCATTCAAATCACAGTGCGAATCGGTAGTGTAAACGGCTTGACCTCCAAAACATGATTTGGGAGGCGGAGCTTATGTGACCTTACATGCACTTCAACCGATAAACCGGGCGCTCTTTGCTTCGAATGCAGTCATGCAGTGTAGTACTAGTGTTCTCCTTGTTTTATTGACAGGTACGTCTCCCGAAACGCGATTGTAATCACAGTTTGCGCAAAAAAAGTTTTTTGTTCGTGTAAAAGCAAGGCAACAGAAGCACCGTGATTGCAAACATGATTCCAATCATGATTGCAATCACTCGTGTAAAAGGGCTCCTAGACCTTAAACTCTCTGGGGAATTAAATTCAACTAGAATGAACTGTAAAATACCTTCAGTATTATAGATTTGTTAGTTTAAAAAAAAGTTAAAGTCCTTCCCGTGCCAATGTTGGCACATAAGGCGACACTTAGAACTGTTAAATATAACTTTTACAAGTAAAGAAATTATGATTTGTATTCATGAATCAAATTGGAAATATACACATGTCCATGCATGTAGATTATCAGGTTTAGTTAAATGCTTAAAACAAACATGAACAAACACATGACTATAAACAAAAATGCAACTTTTAAGTTACCAAAATAAACGAGCAAGCAAAAATATAATACAATATAAAATATTACATGATCTGCATACAACACAGACATTAAAAATTAAAGAGCCAAATCTGAACAGTAAACAAAACTATTTTGTGAAAAGGATACAAGTTCTCTCATCATCATTCGCATGTTCTAGTTTATCAGCCTCCTTGCCAAATAAAACCTGCAAATAAAACAAAGAAAAGAAGTATTTATTAATTTGCAAAAAATACAATCTGTTTAACATAAATTTATAAGTTGCTTACACTTTTAATTTCTGTACAAATACCTTGTACACGGTATGTATTGTGCTCAAAATGACTATTGTGCCCAAAATGACTATTTAAAAAATATATTTTTACTCTTCCAATTTCGATTTGATAAGATTTCCCCATCTGTTTTCAATCATAATTCAATCATAGAAGCCCAACAAAAAATAAAATTGATTGTTTTTTTCTTCTAAACAGTCAACTGCAAGCACGCAAATGGTCCCCCACATCTTACAATAAACCCTCTCCCTCAATGCCTGAATGCCAAAAGCCAACTAATTCACAGATTTTTACTTAAAATTAATAAAATTCTCTGTTTGTTTGTTTATTTTCCTCTTTACAAATTTGAAAAGTTACAAATTGACTTGCCCGAATGGTCCAGTAGTGTCGAGCTAGTGTAGAGCCCTGATTATTATCAATACATGAATTAATTTTAAATTTTAGGGGGCTACTTTCTCAATCTGATGGATATCACAAAATAGTTCACATACATGTAATACCCTAGATGGCAATTTTAGGGTCTGGGCAATTCCAGCGTGACAGACGGGACATCCACTCATGACTTTTTCACAGTTTTGATTGATTTGTAGGCAAATGGTTAAACATTAAACAGGAGTTTTTTTGCTTATGATATTAAATTGCAGTCATACTTTCAAAATATATGAGTTTTATTTTGTGTGACCTCTGACCTAGATGTCAGTGGGTCGTTGAACTCAGCATGACAGACGGGACACACTTTTACCAAGCTTTTTTCACTACCTCACTTAATTTAAAATCCCTGCTAACTGGATGATCTTACAAGGCTGCTCATGTCTGTATGTTATTACTTGCCTAAGGCCAGTTGTATGCCACTACTTAGGGAAATCCCCCATGTTTGTCTTAAATAGGAAAAAATCCAAAATATGAGCGTGACAGACGGGACAAGAAAAACGTGACGGACGGGACATGTACAATTCCTATGGGTTAATTGGACAATCTGTAAAATACACAATTTCAGTCATTTTTAGGAGTTTTTTCTGTAATAAATTACACCGTTATTGATAAAAGTAGTTGCTAAAAGATAAAAGCAGTGTTATTTTTAAAATTTAAATTGATTAAGGTAGGTAAGCTATGAAATAATCTAATTTTACATAGTACAACACGATATCCAATGCATGGGACTGTAGAAAACCTTAAAATCCCCACCAATTACCTAAAATGTTGTTTTTACAGGTTATTCAAGTTGATAATGCCACCAACTATTGTGATAAGCCTCTAAAGTGACAGATTTAGCCAAACTCATTATGAAACAGCAACAACCTAGTTAAATTAACAAATTAGTAGTAAAAAGAAGCGTGACAGACGGGACAAAAACGTGACAGACGGGACAAGATTAAAACATTGATATTTATATTCATAACTTATATTTTTACAAATATGTAGTGTTAATGTAAAGGTAATAGGCCTTTGTTAATAAATATAAAGTTTGATCCAAAACCAGTCACAGGTATTTGCTAGGAATTAATTAATTGTTAAAAAACGTGACAGACGGGACAAAAATTGAGTTGAACTTTGACCCCCCAGTAAATGCACGAAATACAAGTATTGGCGAAAATTGTTTATATTTATTTGAATTTTCACTCCGTATCTATTATTTGCATTTAGTTTTTGAATATGCATCTAGATATAAATACAGATATAATCAATTTCAAATAACCCTTATTTTTCACAAATTTGTCTAAATTAAGGCTGAGTCATGTCGGTAATTGTCGGAACCGGGTCCCGATAAACTTTTACCGGTCGGGAACCGGTATCCCGATAAATTGTTACCGTCGAAACTCGGACCGGTAAAATCACGCAATCGTGCACGCATCGGCAAAAATGCACTGTTTGGGGCTTATATTGCTCAATACTGAGGCTTTTATGGATTTACATATCAATCTTTACGGGAAAATAGTTACAGACTATCCAGAATTAACTCAGTTTCGCATGAAAAGTATTTTTTTTCGAAGTAAATTGGACCTATAAATCGATCGTTTGTTCACCATTGCCCATCGCAACGCGGTTCACAGAAACTAAGCCCGCTAGTCGGGGGAAACGATCGCTTGTGACTGTGAGCCACTGCCCTCAAAAAGTGGCTATAAATTAGCCTTTTCGCAATCAACACCATTTTGGTAGTCTACTTACATGATAACATGGCATTTGAAAGCTGAACAGAATACAAAATCACCCCCAAAACAATGAAAAAACTGTGCTGAATTATCGATAAATTTCCAAGGAACATTCGTGATCGTGAGGATCGAAGGTTGATGAATTGAGCTACAGCATGCAGCAAGTTTTCGGGCCGCTGTTTCATGCATATCGCTCGTATACTTTGCATGCAAGTTACGGGTCTTTTTTTCTTACGCGAGATTCATCCGCCGGCCGGTGGAACTATGTTAATTCATCCCAGGCCGGCCATACGTTTGCACACAAAGTATACAAGCGAATAGGAGCGATGTAGTCGTTTTTTATCGATATTTTGCGTAATTGTTTTCATTGTTTTGGGGCTCATTTTTGTTTCTGTTCAGCTATCAAACGCCATGAAATCATGTAAGTAGAATATCAAAACATTTTAAAATGGTGCAAATGACAAAAAAACGTATTTTGAGCTACTTTTTGAATGCACTGACTTATCAGCTGGATCATACAAAGATCCATCAGACAACTCCCCTGGAGGATCGGACTAACATTGTGTGCACATCCGCCGACAATATCGTTCAAATGACTAGCAATTTTGCGCTTCCTGTTCAATTTCTGACTGTCAAACGAAGTAAAGAACCAAGAATTTCTCGAAAATAACCACTCTTTAAAGTAAATGATATCAATTGCCCTGTTTTTATTTGAATTCCGCTACATTATTGTGATAATCTTAATTTCTTTTTTAACATTGTATTTATTTTAATTTTTTTTCGGGGCACCGTTTCCGATATAACGAAACCGGGTCCCGATTGAAACGGTCGGTAACCGGTGTGATCGACCGAACCGACTCAGCCTTAGTCTAAATCCAATTAATAAGTCTAAAGATGCCGATTTGGGGCAAAAATGGCAAAATATCAAAAAAGCAAATATGGTTTCAGAAAGTTCAAGTCATGCATTATCAGCCATAAGCAAACTTAATTTTGTTTGTTTTGGTAGACATTTTCATGGAATTGCCCGTCTACATCCTGATTTCAGGGGGCTATTTGGAAAATTAGGGGGCAAAATCGCCCTCAGCCCCCGTATATTTCATTCCCTGATTATTATTGATCTTACCTTCCACACGTTTGACTTGATGAAGAGCAGTATATTGAGGAGCTTGGTTTCCCTCTTCAGTCCCTTCTCCCTGATGAACAGAAGATCCAGTATCCTCACACCTACATGCTGACCCAGTTCAGATAACCTGCATCAAAGAAGAGAACAAAGTTGAAAATATATTATTACCCAGGGAGCAAACACCCCCTTTTTTAGGATATGAAACATGGAATGTTATAAAAGGTTGTGCACCAGAAATGTCTTCTAGGACCTTCTAGGATCACAACCTAGGTGCACAACCTCGCGATCTAGCTACTGGAAGTCCACAAAACGCGTATGAACGATTTAACCCCTAATGTACGTAAATAGCGCTGTAAATCCTTAGGGTTCATGAAGGTTTGTCTCTGCTATTTTCACAATAACACTAAAACGCATAATTATATCATCAAATTGCTTCAGATTCGTGATCTGTAGGCTCTCTTGCATCGTTTGATACCAAATTTGACCCCATCATATCTGTTTGTAATGTGTCACGTGTCATTTTTAAGTCACGTGTCATACAAACAACATTACATTGCATGTTCAGTTATGTACCAAAAATGCATTGAAATGTATAAACTATTTAAAACTGTACACAGTTTTTATTTAGATCTCTTCAAATGGCATTCAATGTTACTTGGGAAAGTTTTTCAAATGTTATAAACAAAAAGTATAAAACAATAGAATACACAACGTATTAAAAACAATAAAATACATAAGAATGTGAGTTCTTTATAGTGTATCTTAGGTATATGTTTTTACTAAATCATCATAATAGAAGTAAACGCATTTATTTATTTCACATCTTGATAATGGAATGCACGTAATGTAGATATAGCAATATAGACTATTGAATGCAAATATTTAATAGGCCTTAATATAGAATATCCATCATGAAAGAACCCTTACAATTTAGAAGAAAATTATTATACTGTTTGAATCCGTGACATTCCATTCTTGTCATTGATGGTGATCACAGCTCCTACAGAGAAGCATCTCCTTTATTGAGAATAGATCTTTAAGAGCGTGTATATTGCAGCTTTTCAAAGATTTGAATCCTCTAACTGGTCAGGATGATGGATTAACAGCTATGGTTACATTATGTGACTCCAAAATTGCCTTACTTGCCAATGACCACGAATACCAATATTTTGTAATAAGTGCATTACCCATCACTAATTTCATAGGGATGTGTAAATTCGGGTAGTGGTTTCCACATTACAGGTATATAATTACCCGAGTTAAGATCCTTCATTATACAGACACATGTAATGATGTCGTCATTGCCATTGGTGAAAACTCTGTGAGCCACTTAATACCCGAAACCACAGATAATCAAGAAACCAGTCTTCAGATGTGTGGATTAAAGACTAGGACTCGGACATGTAAATCACATTCCATTAATTGCTCACTCTACTCCCACTTCCCTGGTAAAGTTGAATTAAGGGCAGATTTAAGTGGTTTATTCAAACACTGTTCTCACTGAGGAACCTCAGAGCGTTTCCAGCAAAACATCTATGATTCAAAAACTACATAATTGTCGAGCACACCATTGTTACTCTTTAGCGGATAATGTTCTGTACATAAATGTATGTTGTTTAGTTTTTAGAGGGATATCATTCAGCAAAATTCTTTAGTAGTATAAATCAACATATCCAAAAGTATAGGCTAGTGTATAATCTATTCACATTTGTTAAAAAATACCCAAGAGTATATTATTGGCATCTAAAAAGAACTGATTTCTTTATGTGATATGTCGTATAAGTATAGTTGTATGGTTGTTCAATGTGTCACTTTGTAGCTTGTCCACTCATTTAGGATCTTCATCACGCTAGCCTCGATAACGATACTAACCCCCTTGCTTGAGTACAATGTGGGAATATAAGTGTACTTCTTGGCTTGTCTTCTTCGTATGAATGTTAGTTGTTAAGCTTTACAAGAATGTCATCTAATCAGTGGGGAAAGACTCATCCCAAAGATATGTCAGTTTTCATCCCCTGTTATTTTGGTTACAGTCCGTTATTCCGAAGGTTCGTTATTCCGAAGGTTCGTTATTCCGTAGGTTCGTTATTCCGAAGGTTTGTTATTCCGAGGGTTCGTTATTCCGAAGGTTCGCTATTCCTAAAACGAAATCGGGTTCCGGTTATTCCGAAGGTTCGTTTATCCGAGAAAAAAAATAGGGTTAGTTATTCCGAAGGTTCATTATTCCGGGAGGTTTATTAATCCGAAAATAAAATAGGGTTCGTTAATCCGAAAATTAAATTGGGTTTGTTATAATACTATAATTTGTGTTTTGTTTATTTAATTTACAGCCTGCATTATGCATACCCCTCCCCCTTTCCCTCCCTTGGCCAGACCAATCAAACATTTAAGTTTATTTTATCTCTTTATATGAAATTATAGCATTATAACAAACCCAAATTCATTTTCTGATTAACGAACCCGATTTCATTTTAGGAATAGCGAACCTTCGGAATAACGAACCCTCGCAATAACGGACCTTCGGAATAATGAACCTTCGGAATAACGAACCCTCGGAATAACGAGCCTTTGGAATAACGGACCTTCGGAATAATGCAACAAATGTTCGGATTAACGAACCCTATTTCATTTTAGGATTAAGGTACGCTCAGGTATATGAAATTTGCGTGTTCGGAATAACGAACCTTCCGAATAAAGAACCTTCGGAATAACGAAGCGCACCCGTTATTTTAACTTTTTATTTCCAAACGATGTCGATATACCCTCGTATCCCCAGCCCCCTATTATAATATTGAGTGCCAATCGCAATCAAATTGTATGCAGGTTTGTAATGTAAAATGCGACAATTCATAACAACACTTATTTGTTTGAAATAGTATACACATTAAAAAAGAAGCATATATATGGTTTATATATTCATTGTAAACATTATTGATTTTATGATTAATATTTTATATATCGTTCTAGACCAATTTTTTTGTACAAAGGCCTGCAATGTAGTATAAAGGTTATGTTTGTAATAACAATTGGAAGGACATTATGCCTTCCAATCATGAGGTCCCGAGTTTGGAACCAGAGAGCGCCCGGAAGGATGGAACGTGATTCTTTAGCACTATTTTCGCATACAAGATGCCAGGCTGGAAGACTCCCAAGGGAGTGGAAATGTGAGGTTATTTATTACAGTATGTATTCAATGCCTGGGACTCTGGGAGTAAAAAATAATGATGCGCCACGAGCGTCAAATAGACAGAACGTTTGCAGCCACCCCATTGTCATTATAATTATTACACTGATTATTACTCATATGTGTGTTCCTTGTTTTTGTTTTTGTTTTTGCTTTTTGTATTGTTTCATCATTTGTTTTGCCAGTGTATCATATTAAATACCATTGAACATTTAGTTTATGTTTTAACAGATACAAAATGTGTCATTTTATAGTCTAAAACATTTCCATAAATTGGTGTCCATAAGAGTATGTGAAATTTCATTTTCTACGTCTGACACGTGACATATAAAGACACGTGACATACAAACCATATACATAAAAAGGCATAATTTGGTATCATAAGATGCACAAATATATATGGAAGACATATCCAAAGAATTGCGTTGATAGCAGCATGCGTATTAGTTTAATCTTGAAAATAACAGAGTAGAACATTCATGAACCCTAAGGATTTAAGGCGCTTTTAACGTACAGTAGGGGTAAAATCCTTCATATTTTTTTTGTGGACTTCCAGTAGCTAGTTTGCGAGGTTGTGCACCTAGGTTGTGCTTCTACAAGGTCCTAGAAGACAATTATGGGCCCAAACCTTTTATAACATTCCATGTCTGTAAAACCCCCTTTGCTCCCTGGGTATATAATAAATTGTCTCATATTTAACTCGCATTTATGTAGGATATTCAAGTAGCTTTGATATCATATAGTCATTTTTAGTCTGTAAAGTCATGGACAATATTTAGGAACTTTGGTGAGATTACATATGTACAATCTTATGAGTCGGGCTACCCTTTTCATGCTTTGTTATTACTTTTTTTTTTTTTTAAAGCAAACCAGTTGTCTATCATACTGAATTAAACAGTGTGAAAAGAGAGATTTTGTTTTTACTCCAAAATGTTTACCTTGTTGTGAAGATAAGTCTATCTCAGAGAGATAAAAAATAGTTAGCGTAGAGCCAGCATTATGTGAAATGTGTTATAGGTAAATTATACTCTAAAGGACTTCTTTTGTCTTAGAACGTGGTTTTAAGCTGTACTTGATATTAAGAGCAGCTTTTAATAGTGGAAAGGGAAACATCCCTGGTATAACACCTTAATCAGACTATAAACATAGAAATTCTAAACAAAGACATTTTCTGAATATCTAATATTTGTTTAGCAAATTATCTTCCTCCTTGAATAAATCACTAAATTCTCAAAATGAACTTTACTTGCCCAATCAGAAAATTGCCTTCCCCGCTTACTTTTAGATGTACGGAATTACATTCTTCTTCCATAGCTAGGAAGATGTATATGTTGCCTGATCAGGCAAGCAAACTAGATAATTTATGAAATTTGACTTGCCCGACATCTATTTTGACTTGCCCCGGTCGAGACCTGTCTAGAAGGGGATTGCAAAATCTAGTAGGGAACCGGTTAATGTGGATATTCTGAGTTTACTCACTTGCTCTGTAGCTCAGGGACGGAAGAAACGCGATTCTGACAGTACTGCACCATCTCAGAGAACAGCAATGCAAATGTGCTGATGTTGATCTGTGAAGGAGTAAAAAGGTAAATATAAAAGCTCTTTAAAGCTTCATGCACTGTAGGCTACACCTTCACAAATCAAATTTGCATGCATACACTTGACAGAGTGACATAAAGTCAGTGCACATGTGCAATTGCTATGCAATTTTGCAATAAATGATCCAAATTAAAGGGATAGTTGAGTTCTGGTAAGGAGAGTACAGTTTTAGTGAAACTGAATTTTAGTAACCAAAACCTGCATCATTACATTACAAACTAATAGTTATAACTAGAAAGGAACACAAAATTACAAATGACGTAGTAAAGATCATGTTATCATTCAAAAAGAGCCGTTAAAACGTAAGAGGGCGCTCTCTAAACACTCATCGGTTTCAACCATTTTGAATAAAATATTGTGCATGTGATGCTTTGTTGAAATAGTGATTAGATAGAGAAATAACCAACAACTATTTAAATACCTATTTTGTAACTTTTTTGAAAAGAGGAAGCATTTTTAAAAATTTTTAACGGCTGGTTCAAAATACTCTAATAAACCCGGGCCCCGGGTTTATTACAAATTGTTATATTTATGGATATTTCAGCCGTTTCTGAACCGATTTTGATCAAACAAAGATGATGTTATTATTGAAATATTATGCTCTTTCAAATTTTACACTCAGTTTTTCATTACCTCACAAACCAATTAAGTAGTCTAGCGCCCTCTCTACCAAAACTCAACTTTCCCTTTAAATGCACAAAATGAATTGCATAAACTTCCATGTCCTGACCACACTGCAATTTGTTTATTCAGTAGAGTTGGTTCTGAAGAACGATTGTATAACAAATGTAACAAACATTTGTTATACGTGTTATACAAATGTTCTGAGTAACAGGTGCACTACCGTATGTCCCACAGAACTTTATTTGCCAACAAAAAACATAAAATAAATCATACCAGGATAAATTTCTTACCTTGGGATCATTATCTTCATTATCCTGTTGATTTAGATCAGATGGACAAACAATTCAGAGATATTGGCACTCTGTTAGCAATAGCTGTGTGATAAGTCTGAAATATTTTGGACCGTGAAATTGCTGATGTACATGTACACCAAATATACTTACAGCGCGAGTGTGCTAGGGGCCATCTACAAAGTACTTACCGTATTTGCCGGTGTATAAACCGCACCTGTGTATTAACCGCACCCCCCTTTTTGCAAAAAAAAAAAAAAAAAAAAAAAAAAAAAAAAAAAAAAAAGTGCGGTTAATACGCTATAAACTGCACCCGTGTATTAACCGCACCCCCAATTTTGAAAAAAAAAAAAATTTGGAAAAAAGGTGCGGTTAATACACCAGCAAATACGGTATGCAATTTTTTGACCGAAATTTACCCCCCTCCCCCCCCTGTACGCACTTTTTTTTGCATGTGGTTGAATGCAGCTTACGCATCAGCGAGAATCCCCCCCCCTCCCCCCCTCTTGTGCGTACGTACATGTACTTTGTAGATGGCCCCCTACCGCGTATCCGCACACTCGCACTTGCGCTGTACTGTAGTGTGTACATTGGCCACAAGTTTACTCTCCAATATCTTTCAGACTATTAGAGCTGACACTAAAAAAATGTTGATATTTCTGTGATTTTTTGCCTAGCCAATGGACTCTGGACCAACTGGTCTCTCGATTAGTGAAGATTAAAGAATGCATATCTGCAGTAACCCCTTATAGACTATGGGGCAAGGGCCAGAAAAGCATTCAGAAAAAGAGTTTCGTAGTCCCATCGAGGGTAGAGAAAATTAACTATACTGATCGATTGTGATGAAGTTGCTGATGAGAAAACACTTTTGTTCTCCAAATTTCGTGCACCCGTTAATGAGATAATCCACTTATTAGTTTTGGGGAATTTTAACAAGAAATCCTTGAAAAAGACTAGCACCGTTTATGTAAACAAGCTATACGGCGCGTAACTGTGATCAGCACTGTGCGTAGCACAGGGCTGTGACGCGACGTCGCTCGAAATCTTGCAGGAGATGTGCGACGAGGTAAAAAATCGCCTTTACTTACCAAATTATTTGAATTTGTTTCACTCCGAAGTACCTTCAGTTATTGAACTTATCGGACATTGCATATAATTTGCTAAAAAAGAAGGACAACTTACCTCAAATTGATGATGTATTACGGTAGTCCTTGTTAGAATCCGACTTTGTCTTTGACCGATCGCCACTTACGAGCGGAATATCGAATACCTCCTATCCCAGCATGCATTGCCGACGAGTTTTGAGGTGCCGGATTCTAACCAGGACTGCCGTAATAAATCATCAATTTGAGGTAGTTATCCTTCTTTTTTAGCAAATTATATGGAATGTCCGATAAGTTCAATAACTAAAGGTACTTCGGAGCGAAACAAATTCAAATAATTTTGTAAGTAAAGGCGATTTTTTACCTCGTCGCACATCTACAAAAATGTACCCGCAAGATTTCGAGCGACATCGCGGCCAGGCGCCGTACTTCGCACGGCGCCTGGTTAGGTTAATACGGCGCGCTGATTCAAAATGTAAAGTTGCTACATGTAGTTCTTGACTATTTTTTGCAAAATGTTTAAATTGGACTTGCATGAGATTTTGCTGTGATTTGTTACTGCACACTTAATGTATTGTTATGCTAATTAACTAATCAACTAGGCCTAATTAAAAACACTAATTGCAATTTTCTATGTGTTTCTATTTCACTCAGCATGTCATCACGAAGATGAGTCTTGTCCGAAAGCCCCAGACCAGTTATTTCTTGCATCTTGTTCAAGTTACTATCAGTTTATTTACAACTTCCCACACAAAACTTTAGGCAACTAGAACTACCCATGGTCTGCATAGCATCATCATTCTATGACCTGGACGTGGTGTGGCGCATGGCAAGATTGGTAGAGTGTGCGCTTTCCGATCGTGAGATCCAGAATTTGAACCACTGCGTTTGTCCTTCAGCAAGACAATATTAATCCATTATTGCTGCTCTCTACCCAGGTGTATAAATGGGTACCATGGTTGGGTGTTAATTAGCCATCATCAGTGGCAGCTTGGCTTGTATGCTCCCCGGGGAGTTGTAGGCAATATCATTGTGTGGGTTTGATATGTACCTGATGACCACGGGTAATAATAATTTAAGTAATTATTTAAGTGCATTTGAACATTTTATATGGAAAATGCACTATATAAATGCAATATTTGTATTCTCCTCATCATCATAATCATAATTATCATCCTCACCATCTCCATCATCATCATCATCCTCACTATCATCATCATCATCATCATCATCATCATCATCATCATCATCATCGTCATCATCATTATAAGCATTATCATCATCATCATCATCATCATATTAGCATTATCATCATCACCAGCAACATCGATATGTACTAGTTACGTTAGAATGTGGGGCAAGGGCATGTTCTACACTTCAAGGAAAAACATAACTTCATATGAAAATCACAAATAAATTATATTCTTCTTTGTTTCATTTTATTTCATACAACTTCATATGAAAATCACAAATAAATTATATTCTTCTTTGTTTCATTACATTTCATTCATTATGTACAATGTATTACTACCATTTTTTAAATGACATCTACAAATAACTAATGACCGGGTACTTTTTCTAATACTTGCCAGTGAAATCAGAATGTATGTTATAAATTACAAATGTAGTTCAACTGTGGGGCAAGGGCCCATTCTACATTTTAAGGAAAGACATAACTTCATAAGAAAATCACAAATAAATTATATTCTTCTTTGTTTCATTTCATTTCATACAACATTAACATCACAAATTTCATTCATTATGTACAATTTCTACAATTTTGCCAATGACATTTATCTACAAATAACATATGACCGGGTACTTTTTCTAATACTTGCCAGTGAAATCAGAATTATGGTATGTTATGATTTGCAAATGCACTTCAACTTGAATTGCAAAGATTGGTAACACAATTTGTACACTACCGTAGAACACCATCGTCAAGCACCCCCAAGCACCTATACGCATCTTGCTTTTAAAGACGTTTCCATGAGAATCACCTCCATTATTATCCTCATGAATATTCCTCACCATTATTTGCATTCTTGATTAAAGTTTCCCGTTTGGACAGAGGGTGGGCGCTCTTTAAAAGCAAGATGCATATTGGTGCTTGGGGGTGCTTGACGATGGTGTTCTACGGTATGTTGATGGAACTGAAATGAATTATGAATCATTAATAAGATGTGTCTAGTCATTTATTTTATGCTTAACAAAATTATTTAGAGAAAATGTCCTAAAATAATGGTGAAAGGGAAATGGCCAAAAGGTTATGATAAAGTTGGTTTACGTTGAGGAATTCATGATTTTAAATATTTGGATTAGTCATTAGTATAAGTGTCCAAAGCGTGTGATGGAAAGTTTGAAACGACCTATACATTTGAACGTAATAAAGTTTTATTTTGACTAGAAATCTTGGCAATGCTTCAAAATGGAAAAATATGCATGAACAAAATACGAATGCAATGCAAGTACATCACTGGTAATATTACTGTTAGCACAATTGTTCATTCTGCTTTCTCCGATAAAATTCTTCTCAATTAATATAATTATCAGGTCTGGGAAAAATAGGGAACTGTCAGACATCGTTCACTTGACATTTGAAGGGAAATATTTGCCTCTTGATGAAATAAAGGGTGGAGAATTTTTTGACATTCAAAACTTGGGAGATTAAATGATACTTTACATATATCTAGTACAGTAGAACCTCATTATAAAGAGGTCAGATATAACATAATCCTCTGTCAAGGTCAATTTGCTGGTCCCAGCTCTTTATATTTCTGTTTTTTACCCTGATATATTTGAGAAACCTGATATAACAAGGTAATTTTCATGGTCACTAACGAGGTTCCACTGTATATTTTTATATTACAGGTACACAAAATGTAAACGTAAAACACCCCTGTCAAACCCATATATTTGTACATGTCTATTCATGAAAGGTTGGTTATTTTGTACACAATTTGAAAAGTAACCACATGAATATAAACATCATGCTCATAATTCTTTTTTTTTTCCTCAAATTTAATAAGATTTATTTAGAGACGTTGACTAAAAAAATGTCTCAATGATCTTGCTTTTGTTTAATTGCATACATTTGTTGTTATCAATAGTACATGTACCTGTTATGCTCTCTATACGTATTTTTTCCTCAAGAAAAAGAATTTGGCAGTCATTTCCAATGAAATCAGTCAATTTGGGGGTAATAAGTAAATATCTAATTGTCCTGGTAACGCCCCTTTTTAATCGCCAAAATGTGACGTCATCTAAAGTACGGACTAATGAATTAAATACTGTAGATGACGTAAGCCATTTAATTGTCAAATCACATATCAATCACGCTGCCAATTCCGGACCCTAAATGTGGGCTGGCTGCTAAGTGAGATTTGGAATCAGAAAATTAGTCTTAAATCACTACTTTTTATTTTCATGGAGTTTTTTTCGACAGACCTATTTAACAAGTCATCGACTATGGAATAAGTAGCAAAGTACGTTGTATTCTGTAGTTCCTTTAAGGGAGAGCCCTGATGAAGTCAGTTTCTTGATGCTCTCTCCATCTGATCATCTGAAGCTGGCAGATTGGCGCCGAGATCGTAGACACCGTAGCCGGCGTAGGCTTCTTCAGTTGTGGAGACTGGAGGAATATCAGATGGTTCTGGAAAGAAAACAGAAGATAAAACACTTGGTTAAACAAAAATTCATGTTTCGGAAACATGGGCCTATTCCCATACCCCTATGTAATATCTTTCTTTTTTATGATTAAAATGGGATTTTAAAATTAATGCCCACATCTGTTAATGTTTCAAAATCCAAGCACAAATAAACATTGGAAATAGCCGTTGTCATCATTTTAATTTCTTTTATATAAAAAATTGGTGATAGCTTCGCCGTCTTTTCAAAATACTTGAAACTGTTCATTCTGTTCTGTTCATCGATTCATTAATTGCTTGTTGTAAAGTAATTTGCCACCATCAACTTACATTGTACTGACATGAAGTATGAGTTTCTTTGATGCTCTCTCCAGCTGGAAGCACATCTGATCATCTGAAGCTGGCAAATATCAGATGGTTCTGGAAAGAAAAAAGAAGATAAAACACTATGTTAAAAAACATATTAAATAACATGTTTCGGAAACATGGGAATATTCCCATACCCCTGATGTAATATCTTTCTTTCTCCATGATTGAATGTGATTTTCAAATTAATGCCCACATCTGTCAATATTTAAAAAAACAAGCAGTAAGCACAAATAAACCACTACTGCTTAATTGGCGATAGCTTCGCCGTCTTTTCAAATTTCTATAAAATGTTTCCAACAAAAGATTGGCCATAACCCATACTCCATAGGCGCAAAAAATGGCAATGGCTACGCCGTCTTTTCACTTTCATGTCTCAGATTCTGAATTGGGCCTGGTGTATTGACATGATAAAACATAATATTATTTTGTAATACATGCATTGATTTGATTTATAAACTAGCACTTTAACAGCACATCGTCATCACATTTTTTACAGTCACACTCACAGTCACACACCCAGCAGAAAATGTTAAATTTATGCACCGATTTTTAAAATGTGAACAACACAATTACACATCTTAAACTAAAGTTAAATTTCACACCCCAGCCCAGCACTAACTAACACTTGTAACTAGTAACACTTGTATTTGTAACAGTAAAGGCCTGGTCACTAGCCAAGAAAGACGTAAGGACTAATGTAATGTAGAGACATTTTCATTCACATTTGGACTTACTCATACCCGTATGACATGTTTTTAAAAAAAAGGTCCAAATGTGAATGAAAATGTCTCTAGAGTCTAGACTCTACCTTAATCCGTCTTTTTTGGCTACCTGGTCACACAGGACACGACTAGACCCACAAATGCAGTACACAGCCAATAAATTGGCAATAGTACGAATCGGTTAAAATGTAGAATAGAAATCGTCGGCAAATCGTGTACGATTTCTACCATTTTACCGATTCGTACTATACTACTCATGCTACTAGTATTAGTTTACCAACATGACCAGATGACTAATAATGCGTACTGCATTCGTGGGTCTAGTTGTGTCCTGTGCCTGTGTGACCAGGTCCAGGCCTTTAAAAAGCTTTAATTTAACAACAAAAAATATAATCCAGTTTACAGAATACTGACTTACTGTCATGTGTCATGACAATGAAATGAGAATGATTCAATCAAACAACTAGCAAGACCAAGGCCAAGCCAAGGGCAAGGCAAGCCAGTCTCAAGAAGGCAGGGCCAGTTGAGTTAATTTCTGCTGCCAGCTGAGTCTGACTCTGTCTAGCTGTGTGAGTGTGACTGTGACTGTGAGTGAGTGTACACTACTGCTGCCTGCTGTGCTGGGCCTGGGACCGGGTTATAATGGTCAGACAAACAGATTTAAACTCACCTTGAAATTCAGTCTGTCCAGAATCTTGAGGTAGTTTACGTTGTCTCTGTTGTTCCTGCTTCCTTTTATTGTCCGTATAAAACTGCTGATTGTCAGTGAAAAATGAAAACGTGCATGGCCATGAGCAGTTTGCAGACGTAGTGACCAACGGTTCTACTGTAACTAGGGTCGGATACGACGATTCAAAACGGCGACATTGGCAATGAATCCGACGCAATTTTGCACTATTCTCCCTCCCTTTATTTAAAAATCTCAGCAGAAGCCAAAGCTTTGGAACATGTTGGGTCTGTAAACTATGTCAACATAACATCATTCACAATAGGAAAGTGAATAAAAGACTTCTTTATCTCTGGTATCTGTGACGAAACGTGATCGGCGTTACCCGCCATTATGGATGTCCGCTGTTGCATATCTCGCGAACGAGGACAGGGGCGCGGCTACGTAGGGAGGAAAATCCCGCCTCGTGATTGGTTGAATTTGACAATATTTCTATTTCTCGGCACATTACCCACGAATATTCGGAGGCAAAATAATTGTTGATTTTAATTAATTTTAACTACCTTTTTCCCCATAACACGAGGATAACAAACGTTAAATATGATTTTAATAATTTTCTGTAAATTGTCATACTTTTATTGTCCACTACCTCTGATGGGACTACGAAACTTCACAATATCGTGACTTGCCCCACAGTCTATTACTCCTTTGCCATTTAAACTACATGTACATGTAATGTACATGAGCTGCCCTCATTGTCCAAGAAAACATTAGGGAAATTCCGTCTTACTAGCCTCAAACTACTGTACATGTATATGTAGATGTTTTTTCACACCATAGATCAATTTGATGCTGACATGCATAATGGTCTTATATTTGGCTTTGTTCTGTTAATCTTCTAAGTAGTTCAAAGCTGGCTTTCAAGAATTCATTAGTCACAAATTGACCTACATTTGTTGTTATACTTTGGGATGCAATACAATTTTAAGCAATTGTCTGGACAGTCAATATCTATAGAAATGCTATCTACAATGTATTTACACAGTCACAGACATGGACAAAACTTGTGTAATCCTTCCTGGCTTCCAATGTATCATTTACTGCCATATCAGGAGGAATTTGGACTGGGCAGAAGCCTAAACATGTAAACAACTGTTCTAAACTTGTGGTAGAGTGCAGCACAGCCAGAAAGCTCTAGACAAGGATTTGTGTTTCAAGTCAGATATTTCAAAAGTGGAATTTAAAGTGCTTCTGACATTGGAAGGCTCATGTTAGTTTGAAATTATATGAAAGGGAAAGTTTCCCCATCTTCTATTTACCTTTGATTAATTTCTCTACAAATTAAAACATAATTTCATGCAAATATGTCCAATGTTCGCCCTCTGAACAAAGGAGGGGCATCATTCAAAGTCAATCGCTGTATGGGCTAATCCCATTCATCGCGTATAGCGTGGAGGCTGCCATTATATTTTTTGAAACCGGGATTTTCAATTGTTCGCGCCGAAATGCTACGTCAAACCCGAACAAACAAGCTCCGCCTCTTTTTGTTAGCTCTCGCAGCTCACGGGGTTTGTGCACAAACACAAGGCAAAACGTGAGCCAACAAAAAGAGTAGTTCGGGTTTGACGTCACATTTTAGAGCGATCCGAGTTTCATAAACATCAATGGCAGCCTCCATGTGTTCGCGATGAATGGGATTATCCCGTACAGCGAGTGACTTTGAATGATGCTCATTCCTTGCTCAAAAAGCCAATGTTGGTCGTATTTGCATGAAATTGTGTTTGAACGTTTAGAGAACATAATCAAAGGTGATTATATGTTGGGGAAAATGTCCCTTTAAGTTCTTACCTCCCATCATGTTAAGTTAATTGGTGAGATTTTAGATATAAATGTTTTTTATGATTTGGGCCAGTCTCACAAACTTATTTACTGCAGCCCGCCTATGACAAGTTAGAGTGCACGCCCGGAATGTGCAGAGACCGCTTATTATTGCCCAAAACAAGGGGACTCATGATCTGCAAGCATGCGCACCGTATCTGATTTCGGATACGCCGTATCAAAATTCGGATATGGTAACTCACGCAGTGCTGGAAATTTTGCGAAGGATACTTGCCAGTCATCCAGATAGTAGCAGCAACACTTCAGAGACGGATCACGACTGACTAATCGTCAGGCTTTTGATTACCCCAAATTTCAGATTTCTCCATATTTTTGACGTTTGAAGAATAACTTGGACCATTTTGGTAAGTTCAAATAACAGTTCTATAATTTTTAGGGCCAGTTAATAGTTATGTTCGATTTTGCTGAATATCAATTCAGAATTTTGTGTGAAAATTTGACAAACTATTTCTGTAACAGGCCACAAAGTTCCTGTGTAGGCCACATCTACAAAGTAAATGGTTCACTCAGGTGAACCATTTACACGCAATATATGCTAATGGGCAATTCCGTATGAGAGAAGGCAAAAACACCACATCTCAAAGTTGAGCAATCTTCCCTAAATCAAACTGTTATCGATAGAGGAAAACTTGAATTTTAGGAAACTGAAAACCATTTGTGTATAGCTCTATTGGTTTTGCAAATATTTCTGCTTGAATTGAACAGAAATTTATGACCTTTTATTCATAAATCAGCTTCATTTCATGAAAATGAAGTGAATCTTTTAATTCAATGATTGTTTCTGCTCTTTTTCTCATATTTTCCATACAATGTAGCAACAATAACAAATTGTAAAGCATGGGCAGTAACTTCATTGCATTTTTTTTTTAGAAATTGTTTAAATCTATGCATATTTGATCGTAATTCCGTTACGATAAAACGTACTAAGTTTTTCTCAATATCTTATTACTTGTTTTTTAGTCATGTCATTGTGAATTCTCTTCCTTCACCACAGTCCTAAGAACTTCCAACATAATTTTCTGAAATAATGTCACTACTTTTTCCAAAATTGGCGTAACGGTATTAGTAATTCTGTTACGTAACGGAATTACACACACATGGTTTGTAAGGTATTGAATGATATTGCTGAAAATAAAAAAAATGTCTTGTTCTCAATGTAGAAATACCCTTTAAATAGCATGAACTGTAGCCATGTAGACAATAAGTCATTATACAGGTACTGTACAATGTTACTTTATGTGACTCATTGTACCCACATGCTTCATATTGCATCAATGGTGATTTAACTAAATTGATACACGATAGATAATTTCTCTAATCTCTCCATGAACATAATATAGATGATAATGTTCTATCATTAAATTAGTTTCCAGCAAGAACCACTTGACTGAAATTATGAAGATGCAGCAGATTCATGTTTGTACTTTAGAAAGGGAAAAACAAAAACAATACAATTTTTTTTTAAATATCCAGTGATTAGTATGACACTGGTGCTACATTTATTTCCTCACATTAATTTACATTCATGTATTTTAAGATATAAATCATACCTTCAACTTTCAAGGAGATTTAATATTAATAATTTTGTAATTGTATGTAGATTTGAATATCATTGATCAGTTAAAGGCTCATAACTCATCATTAATTATGTAAATTTGTATTAAACTGAAGCATATAAAATTAAACATAAATACAGAATAGGCTTCAAGATATTCAAAACTAAACATAATACAGGCTAAGATACACATGTTTTATTCATTATCATAAAGTCAGAATACATTGAGTGTTCAGTGCTTCTGTATGCAGATCAAAGAAGAATGATGTACAAAGTATTTGCATTTTCAAATGGGAATTCCTAAAGGTGTCTTTCATTTTTGGCAATTCCATATTTATATTTTATATGCCAACTTTTTGTTTGAGGATCATACACGTTTATATCCGATATACATCTATCGTATTTCATGGAATGGATGAAAACGCATTCCAAATTGATTTGAGAGTAAATTAAGATCAATTTAGGATGAATTTTTTAAAGAATAATTTTAGAATATAACAAGAGTTTATATAACAAATCTCGATTTTCTTGTAATTCTGTTACGCACACACATAACTTCAGGATTTGTTCTGGTCCTTATGTAAGAGCTTGTGATGAACAATGCATACACATTCTTTACTAATGACTATAAGCAGAAAAGCAGAAAAATGTAACCAAGAAATTGCATTTTCATGGGTGGATTTCACAGGCGTAATTCCGTTACAGTGACATTCGTTTGTCTTAAGGTAATTTCATCTAGGTTAAAATAGGGGCAAGTCCAAGATAACGTCAACCTAGCTGTTGAAATTTCATCTTGATTTACCGATGACATGTTTCACATCATATTGAAGCCCATGAGTTGAAGTTTTGAATTCCTTAAAAAGAAATTCAAATTTATGTAAATTTATGCAAATTTGAAGGGCCTCATTTGCATAAATGTGAAATAGAGTGTTACGTATGGGACAATTATAAAAATTCATAAAAAATCAAAGGGAATGATATGATATTTCATTCATATATATATAGACATGACCACTCAATCATCCATATAAATTTTGCATAAATATTAAGTCATGACCTAATTAATTATGCAAATTAGGTCATGTCTTAGCATGAAATGTCCCATACGTAACAAAATGAGGAACCTTTTTTCATTTTTTTCAAATAATTTAATACTTATTCTAGTGCAACTTTGGGAAGTTCTAATTTATGCATTTTAAAACTAAAATACTATAATATGCCGGGAAATTTGTATTAACCCTTTGTTTTATAAGAAAATTAGAATTTATAAAAAGTGTTACGTATGGGACAATGTGTTACGTATGGGACATAATTCATGTACAAAGTCAATGTAGCTGCTGGGAGCCTTTGTGGCAGATAGGCAAATATTTATTTTGGAGTGATATTGTCATGATATATCAATGTTAAATGAGTATAGAGAAGGTAATTAGGTCCATAAACTTTTTTTAGAAGTGAAGCCAATTAAGTAAAACAATAATTTATGCTCAGCAGCCATTTTGAAAGATAATTAGCTAATTTGCATATTCATGAATTAGAGCAAGATGTCTTATTTGTAATCAGGAATGTAGTGTAAAATGTTCCAACATTTCATTTAAGGTATTTGGGGCAAATTAAGCCATTTCTGCTCCTCATTGGCATGTATCACTTGAGCAAAGCCCTGAAATACAAGATGGCTGCCCCTAATTTGCATATTTATGAATATTACTGTTAAACAGTGGCTTACAAACCCACAAAATGTACTAATTTGATTTAATCATGTCCTATTATGTATTTAAGATTTCTTAACTTACTTTGACTCCAAAAATATTATTCAAAGCATATGATTTGCATAATTAAGATATTTACCTAATTTGCATATTCCCAAATTCCTGTAAAATTGTATAAATTCTGATCTAGGAATGCTAAACTAATGAGTGATACCTCTTTTATAGGGTTTTACGGGGTGACATAACCATTTCTAATACTTATTTACACAAATCACCATGGAAACTCGTTATTTTTACCAAATACCCTCAATTTGCCTTGAATATTGATTTACCTACATTAAACGAATGGGGACAAAATGGGGACAAAATGTCCCATACGTAACTGTCCCATACGTAACATGTCTTTACCAAAATTAATTAGAGCCTGTAAGAAAAGCGTTCTTCGGAATGAAATGAAACTTTGCCTCAATAAACCTGAGCAATGTACCCTCTACCACATTGAATTACAACCTGTCCTCTAAATTACTTTCACAGAGTTTTCAACTTAAAAATTATTTATAAAAAACCTCATTTCTTCTGGTCCCATACGTAACGCCATACATTTTATATAATAAAATATTATTGCAAAGGTCAAAGGTCACCATCTTTACCAAGGTTATTCTTCTTATAGATACCAGTAATGGAGATGGTAATAGAATAAAATCAAAGTCCCTTCACATTATTATTTTTTGAGTGAAAGTCTCTGAAATGTCCCATACATAACGCGCGCGTTATCTTGGACTTGCCCATAGATCATTTCTGGAAAAAAAGATGTACCAAATTCAAGTTTGTTACTTAAATGATAAGTTTTTATTACCAATGAAGAATTTTTTGTGGTAGCTTTTGCAGAAAATCATTACATGGTTAGTGTTGAATGAAAGACCCCTTTCCGTTATGATTGTATTTTGGTCTCTGGACGCTACAGTGTTATAGATTTGTAACAATCTTGGGTTCTGTTGTACCTCTAGTACCCCTACCAGTTATTAAAGTTTTAAAAACTGTGAAAGTGAAAGGAATTTTAAATATGATTAAGAAAACAGAGCTAAAAATCACTTATTTGTCATTCTGTAATGTGGAATTACCCATTCACAATGCATTTCCATTCACACAGATTTCCAATATTCAGGAAGTTTATGGGGCTTTATAAATTATAGCATTGAAAGTTGAATGATTTGACCTGTTTGTGATTTGTAATTGTTTAAATGTTGCTTGATATTGATTATGTGCAGTTATTTAGCATGTCACATAATGTAGTACATTTTTTTCCCACAATTTAACAATTTTTCTTGAAGTAAAGGAAAAATTCTAAAATGTTGCTTTTTTTTCTTCAAATATGGTTATTATTGTCAAATTATTGATTTTTGAAAAGTATTGAAGCTACATGTAAAATGTGAATTCTTTGTTGTTCATGTACCGATTTGTGGAAAAATTGATTTCACTGCTCAAGTTGTGTAATTCCGTTACACACATTAGTGGACATAGTTCCAAGGATTTTTCTTTCATTAAATTGATGCAATCCTTTTTAATTTCTTGCCTACTAATATGAAGCTGAAAATAAACCGAAATAAAGCTGGATTTTAGCAATATTTTTTTCAAATTTCACTCTTATTTGTATTCTGGCCATATTTTAATTTATTTTACACATAACAAGTTCAAAAATTGCTTTACAGATATGTCAAATTATGGTTTATATTCAAGTGCTAGATAGCCTTGATGTTTGCATTAGCATGTAAGAAAAGTTGAGTGCAAAATAATTGAGTTTTCCTTGTAACTTTCAGAGATGTAATTCCGTTACAAATTTGTGTAATTCCGTTACAGTGGTCTTTTTTCAAAAAAGTGAATTTGTGAACTTATCATTGTGTTGTTTATGCACGTACTTGTTCCAAAATGAAGTTGACATTATCAAGATAGAAAAAATACATAAAATCAGTTTCAAAGTGTCTTATATTTCAGAGAAACTCAACGCAAACTTGTAGCAAAAAAAAAACTCCATTCTCCGGTAATTCCGTTACGGTCACACATATTGGTCTAGTGCGCAACAACACATGGAAGATATAAAACCATTTCCCTATCATGTTGTAGCCTGGTTACTAATGCTGTAACCGATCATCGGATCGGCATGCCGATCCCGATCCGATCATGGTTGATCGGATCATTTTTGCCGATTTCCGATCATGCAGAAAAAATCAGAAAAAAAATTGGATCGAAAAAAAAAAAAAAAAAAAAAAAAAAAAAAATCGTTTTTTTTTCTTTGAAAAATGATCCCCAAAAAACATATTTTGGGAATATAAATTAATACCAAAGCAACATATATCCATATGAATAAGCCCAAGGTAATCGTGTATGGGTATGCTTTCATTTAAAACTGATTACCTCTCCTTTCACAAAATTATTCGCGCCGATTCTGAGCTTAGTCCCATGTGATTCTGAAAGCCAGGGGTGTCGATCCTGGGGGGGCAGGGGGGGCGGTCGCCCCCCCAATGAAAATATTGGGGGGGCGAACATATCATTTCGCCCCCCCAATAATTCCGAAAATGAGGAAGAAAAAAATCGAGTGATATAATGCCAAAGAGGGGAAAGACACATTTATAAATAATTAATCTTCAAAATAGCCGTTTTTTAGTTTGAAAAGGACTGTAAATCTCTTTTTTGCCGCGCGCTTCGCGCGCATACAGTTTCTCATATTGCAAGTTTCATTTGGGTTGCGGGAACTCACCTTTTGAAACGTGTTGGGCAGCGTAATTTCTCAAACGCACACCTCAAACGAAGTTTATTAAACCCTCATCTTTAGATAGCACACCGTCACAGAAAATAAAATAATCACGTTACATATGCGCTGAACGCAAATCAAATTGGAATATCATGTCCCCCCACATTTGAAAAAGGAGCAGATTGACCCCCTCCCTTTGTCATTATGTATGTTTGGTTCCATACCTATATACTTCATATTACGTGAAATTTCTGTCTCAGGTGTGCACCAAATCGCACAATTTCACGCCCAAAAATGCAAAAGCTCCCTACTGTGGGAGGGGGACACCCCTCCCACACCCTCCCCCGCTCGGTCGCTTCGCTTCCTCGCAATGTCTCCCCTACACTTTTGAGAAATTGTTGACGCCCTTGCTTAGTTTCATGGAAGCCCAATGCCCTAGACTATATCGATGGCTCTATATATAGTATACATGATCACGTGGATCCATCTCATGCAAGGCTCAGTCTTTTCCTCGCTATGCCCTTTAAAAATACGTTATGAGTAGGTTCACTATTTTATACAATTTTAACACCCATGCTAGGAGCAAATGTCTGAAATCTAAAAGCTTCCGGGGGCTCCGCCCCCTGGACCCCCATCATTGTCCCCAAATGTGGGTTCCCCCCAAAGTCAGGTCTTCGAGCCATCAAGACACTTTCAATGAGCGCATAATACAAACTTCCGGGCATGCCAATGTGGGGCTTTTAGCTCTCTCAGTGGTCACTCTGGAAAATTTTTCAAATTTCGCCCCCCCAATCTCAAAAACGGATCGACACCCCTGCTGAAAGCTTACGCCAAACATGGGACAAAGCTCAGAATCGGCGTGATTAATTTTCTAAAGGAAGATGTAATCAGTTTGAAATGAAAGCATACCCGTACAAGATTACCTTGGGCTTATTAATATGGATATATGTTGCTTTGGTATTAATTTTTATTCCCAAAATATGTTTTTAGGGATCATTTTCCAAAGAAATAAAAAACGATTTTTTTTTTTTTTTTTTTTTACCGATCCGATCCGATTGCTGCGATCCGATTTTCATCGATCAAATTTTGCCGATCCGATCAAACGATCCGATCATCAAGGTCAGTTACAGCACTACTGGTTACCCGTGCAACTTATATAATTATAAGTATCAAAATTTACTTAAAGGTATGGTGACAAGAAAACTGCCTCAAAATTGGGTTTTACTGTATCTAAGGTAGATTTTCATGAAGATTACTAATACAAACATATTTTCCTCGTGGGAAAACCCGGTAAAATAAAAAAATCAACTTGTAAATTCACTTTCGGAACCCCCGTAAAAAAACTGAGTCCCGGGCGAACAAAAAATGACGTCATCTTTGTGACGTCACCTGCAGGCAATCGCAGTTTAGCTCGGTCATAGACGTACACGCTGAGTGCAATACTCACGTTGACACAGAGATATTATTTCCATTTGTTTAAATATTTGCAAACATTTGTTCAGGTTTATATCATGGACGATATACACTCAGATGTGTAGCTGCATCCTGCTACAATTCATTTCTTAGCAATTCTTAAGCATTTTCAGTAGTGCTGTAACTGACCTTAATGATCGGATCGTTTGATCGGATCGGCAAAATTTTATCGATCTTCCAAATCGGATCGATGATCGGGATCGGATGATCGGCTATAAAAAAAAAAAAAAAAAAAAAAAAAAAAAAAAAAATCGTTTTTTTTTTTCTTTGGAAAATGATCCCCAAAAAACACAATTTGGGAATATAAATGAATACCAAAGCAACATATATCCATATTAATAAGCCCAAGGTAATCTTGTACGGGTATGCTTTCATTTCAAACTGATTACCTCTTCTTTTACAAAATTACTCACGCCGATTTTGAGCTTAGTCCCATGTGATTAATTTGGCGTAACCTTTCAGAAACACATGGGACTAAGCTCAAAATCGGCGCGAATAATTTTGTAAAAGGAGAGGTAATCAGTTTTAAATGAAAGCATACCCATACAAGATTACCTTGGGCTTATTAATATGGATATATGTTGCTTTGGTATTCATTTATATTCCCAAAATATGTTTTTTGGGATCATTTTCCAAAGAAAAAAAAACTGATTTTTTTTTTTTTTTTTTTTTTGCCGATCCGATCTTCCGATTTTTTCTGCATGATCGGAAATCGGCAAAAACGGTCCATCATGTATGATCGGATCGTGATCGGCATGCCGATCCGATGATCGGTTACAGCACTAATTTTCAGTAAAACCTCAATTTACAAGCAAAAACGAGTTTGTGTTACTAGCAAGTCATAGGCTCTGCATGTAAACAATGCACATTCCTCCGCGTTGCGGTCTGCATGTGATGTCACGAATCGGGTGATACGTGCGCACATTCCTGCTCCGCTATAAATTACTTTTTTTAGGAGTGTAGGGCTATATTTTATACAGTTCCAACCCCCACTCATCATTTTAACTTGCCATGCCACTCCATACCATTTCATCTACTAGTACATATTCATTAACTCATTTGCATTTCATTTCCACCCAATCACCCTCATCCTTTCAGATTGATCTCCATTCTCTCTCATATCCTTCACTCAGCAAATCTGGTCTGCCCTTATGAATATTGATGAGGTCATTTGAATATGTGTAGATGTATACAGTTTACTATGCATCATGAATAACCATTATGCATGAATATTCAGTACTGACATTACTTGTACAGTGCATGCCGGGTGCATGCCATGAATATTTATTAGCCTTTATTCTTATGTATATTTATCACCAGCTAATTTGCATGGAATTTAGAGTGATCTTGTGTTATATTGTGTTTAAATTGAGTAGCAAGTAGCTACACATTAAATCTGGGCAGTCTGCCTGAGGAAGCCAACCAGTACACATGTCTGCAGTGTCTTGTGTAGAGTTGTTGCGAAGTAGAACCCAGCCTGAACCTAGCCAAGCTCCAGCCCCGCAGTCCCGGCCAAATACCTACCCCCACACTGGTGGCAGCACCCCTGACCAGGCTTACACAGAAGAAAGTTCAATTCCTCTGGACGGAAGAGTGTGAATCAGCCTTCAACACTCTCAAAGAAGCGCTTACCAATCCTCCTATCTTAGCGTACCCTGACTTCAACTCAAGCTTTCGACTAGCAACCGACGCCTCGCAGGATGCAATTGGAGCAGTACTAACGCAGGTGCACGATGGCAAAGAACGTGTAGTTGCATACTACAGCCAGAAACTCAACAATACTCAACAGAAGTGGTCCACGTACGACAGAGAACTTTGGGCAGTCGTCGCTTCGGTGCGACATTTCCGACACTACTTGAGAGGACAGGAATTTGATGTAATCACGGACCATCGCCCTTTGCTAAGCCAGATGGGTGATCGAGCTGAGTGCGTACACCTTCACCATCATGCATCGGCAGGGACGCTCACATCAAAACGCTGACGCGATGTCACGACTTCCTACCCAGCAGCCATCTGGTATTCAGCATCCATCTTCAAATCTAGAGCGACATCCTCCATTCAGCCAACCCCGCTGCAATGTGGTCGAAACTCAACCAGTAACCAAGGACAGTCCAGGTGGACACAAGCCAGTTTCTTCAGCGTTGACAGACCAAGCTGACCAAGAATCCAAGTTCACCCTGGCAAACCATCTCAACCAGATCAAGTATCACCAAAGAAATGATAAGGATCTTCAGAAGATCATTGAATATGTTTGCAGTGGACACCACCCATCAGTCCGTTTCATCCGACGTCAGCCTCCATCTCTGAGACGACTTCTTTGGCAGTTTCCTCGATTCACCATAGAGAATGAAATCATATACAGGAAGAAAGAGGATCATTTTGGAAACGTCACCCTACAAGCAGTCGTCCCTACTTCTATGGTTCCAGAAATACTAGATCAGCTTCACGGCAATGCAGCAGCAGGACATTTTGGAGCCAAGCGTTGCATCCAGCGAGCAGAAGCTATGTGCTACTGGCCCTCTATGTCCAGAGACATCCACGAACACTGCAACACATGTACTGCTTGCGAATCTATCCGTATGCCCAACCCTAAACATCAAGCTCCGTTGCAGAATATTACATCTGATCACCCTCTTCAACTCGTATTTGCAGATATTGCTGAACTTCCTACCTCGAAGAATGGTTATCGCTACATGTTGGTAGCAGTAGATCACTTCAGCAAGTACATCAACATATATCCAATGAAAGATCAGACCGCACGAACTGTCGCCAAACACCTCTTTGATGACTACATAAAGGAGCATGGCGTTCCAGAAGCAATACACACGGACCAAGGACGACAATTTGAGTCCAAGATTGTCCAAGATCTCTGCAGGAAACTTGGCATTCGCAAATCTAGGTCATCACCATATCACCCGCAAGGAGCAGGTTTAGTAGAGAGAGCCAATCGAGTCATTAAGGAGCAGTTAGCCAAGTACATGGCTCATCAAGGATCAATGCATGGACGAGAAGCCCGGTTGCCTGCTAACCTCACCTGTCCTGTCATTTCTGCACCCTATAATTCAGCAGAGGAATATGTTGCAGATGTCTGTGGACGACTCAGAAAAGCCTTCAATTTTGTGCAGCAGAATCTACGTCAAGCTCAAGAGAGACAGAAGAAGGGCTACGACACATCAAGCCGTATGGTCCAGTATAAACCAGGAGATACAGTTTGGTTACATGATCCAGTAATTGCAAGGAACAAACTTGATCCAAACTGGCGCGGACCATTCACCGTCATCTCTTCTTCACTGGATGGGTTAAACTACAAGATAGTTGATGACAAGAAGAAAGAAAAGCTAGTCCACCACAATAGACTTAAGTTGTTCCGTTCGAAAGCTAGCCTAGAGGGAAGCCGACACCCAGCTCCTGTCCGTAAACCATCTGCACCAAGAAGTAACTCCCTAATTCCTCCAATGGGTAAAGCAAATCCTGCCACTATTGAAGTGTTCCCCTCAGCTCGTCAACCAGCAGATCACCAGGGACATCAATCACCCAACAGGAATCGTGACCAGCCTACTCGTCAAGCCACAGCTGACCAATCCATTTCTCACCAGCGGCAAGACAGTTCTGTCCAACCTTCATGGGCAGAGCAGTCGAATCAGCCGTCAACAAGCCGCTCATCTACTCAGTCCAGGGATGGCCCACCTGACCAACCATCATGGTCAGATAGGCCGAATCAGCCGTCAACGAGCCGCCCATCTACTCAGTCCAGGGATGGCCCATCTGACCAACCATCATGGTCAGATAGGCCGAATCATCTGGGAGATACTTACTCCAGGGAGAGTACTGACCAACCACTATGGTCAGCACAGTCGTCTTCACCTGACCAATACCTGGGACCGGGCAGTGCTGATACACACACTCAAACTCCAATTGAGGGAAACCAGCCAACTTCTACCAGGTTCTCTACGACGCCGCGAACCACTTCGTCGGCGGAGACGCGAGCCGAGACGCAAGAGCGGGAGACTCAACGACCGTTGGCCAGGAACCATCTAGAGACTCTAAACAGTCGCGTTATGGAAGACGAATTCGCGAACCACAACGCTTTAAGGACTACCAAAAGTGGAAAAAGTAATTTAGACAGAAATAAATTTGATAGGAAAAATAATTGGATAGGAAATAGAAATTAATTGAGAATTTAAATTGGTATAGGATATTAAAAACATTTTAATATTGAACGTTAGAACACAGGTTAAGTACATTTATTATATGGACTGATAAAAGCCGATGCACAGTATAGGAGTGAAAGCGTACAACAGTCTGTACAGAGGAAAGGAGCAGAAATGTACATTTAGGAAAGAATGAACAGATGATATAATTCATTAGGAAGAAGAATGGACACTTTAGAATGGACATTAGTGAAATGGACACTTAGTAAGGAAGGAAATCTTGAATAGTAAATTTGCACAAGCAGAGACTTCAGAACGGACATTAGTGCAGAGGACAATTTTGAAAGGAAGAAAAGAAAGATTATAGACTTGAGAATGGAGTGAATGGACTGATAGCAGGTAGAAGTGTTAGGCTAAGTCCCAAAGACTGTTACATTAATTATTCGTCGCAATACAGTGAAGCAACGTTATTTGGTCGAAAAACTGAAGATGCATTAGTCTTTGCACACTGAATAAGGTGTGACATAAAAATGATGGATTGAAATGTTTCTACCTTTTTAATGTCAAATTGACTTTGATCTATTTGTTTGTTAAATTAGTGTTATATATGATTGTTAATAATAATATATAGTACACGTATAAAAGGGAGAGTTGAACAACAAAACAAACATTTAAAAGAAAAGTTGTTGTTCAAGGCCAAAACAAAAAAAATGGTTGAATTGTTGAATTTATTTTGGAAAATTTTTTTAGAAAGAGAAAAGTACATTCTAAATGTTTGGTTATTTCCAGATGAAGTGAAAATAATGCCAGATCGTTCATTGTTGAAGAAAAACATAATATTGGTTATATATGGTTATAAATATAACAGGTAAAAGAGAAAGAAAAAATAATACCAATGTCTGATTATTTATGGTTTAAAAAAAAAGGGTTAACAAAATATTATAATAATGTTTGTTTATCCATGGTTGAAGAACTATGTGTAAAGGCAAATTTTGAAATAAGTGCCATTAGTTTATTTTGTATTGATAAATATTGGAATTGGTTTTCACTTATGGTCGCCATATTGTGCCTGATATTTAATAACGAATAAGTTTTTTTTTAGGCACTTGAGATATTATTAATGTAATTAAATTTTGATTCTTGTGCATGAGAATTGATATCGAAATTTTTAATGAACCGTAGCCAATAATATATCTTGGTTTATTTGGAGAGTAAACGGCAGTATACAGAATGCATAAAAAAAAAAGGTTCTTTATACAATACATGTATTTACGAAAAGAGGACAAATTAATTGTTATTTTATTTTATGTTGATCATGACAATTTAAAGGATACATGATGATTATTTAACACTGCCAATAGTAGTGATCAATTTTGCCATAAAATTGTTCCTAGTGGTTTGTTTTTATATGTTGTATTACGTAAATGTGGCTCTAGATGAGAATGAATCATTTATAATTACTGTACTCTTTACTCTGATAAGAGCTTGTAAAATGAGGACATTTTTTTTTGTAAGAGGAGGAATGGTTTGTAGGGCTATATTTTATACAGTTCCAACCCCCACTCATCATTTTAACTTGCCATGCCACTCCATACCATTTCATCTACTAGTACATATTCATTAACTCATTTGCATTTCATTTCCACCCAATCACCCTCATCCTTTCAGATTGATCTCCATTCTCTCTCATATCCTTCACTCAGCAAATCTGGTCTGCCCTTATGAATATTGATGAGGTCATTTGAATATGTGTAGATGTATACAGTTTACTATGCATCATGAATAACCATTATGCATGAATATTCAGTACTGACATTACTTGTACAGTGCATGCCGGGTGCATGCCATGAATATTTATTAGCCTTTATTCTTATGTATATTTATCACCAGCTAATTTGCATGGAATTTAGAGTGATCTTGTGTTATATTGTGTTTAAATTGAGTAGCAAGTAGCTACACATTAAATCTGGGCAGTCTGCCTGAGGAAGCCAACCAGTACACATGTCTGCAGTGTCTTGTGTAGAGTTGTTGCGAAGTAGAACCCAGCCTGAACCTAGCCAAGCTCCAGCCCCGCAGTCCCGGCCAAATACCTACCTCCACAGGAGCATGGAATGCCGATGCGTAATGAAGCAAAAAAGTTGCATGAAACTTACCCTTTTTTCCCAACTTAAGGATTTCTATGAAAAAAAGAGTGTGGTATATCAATAAAGGCACATATTTAAAGCTATAAACCTGAATCAAAGCCGGGATTACACCCCTCCTTTAAGTCATGAGAATATTGCGCAGGGAATGAAGTAATGAGCAAAAAACGTCTCTGAATGTAATTCCGTTATGGTGGAATTGCCCTAATGCGCTGGAGATAACAATACCGGCCATTCGTACACTGTTGCCGTTCAACAGTTAACCGCCGTGTTTTAGGACGCATCGGTAAGGAAAACGGACAGGAAATAATCATTTTATTTCTACATTTTGCGGTCTTCAAAACAACAAAGTCGGTAATTATTATCAAAGTATATGATTATGAATTGTGGATCACATAAACGAAAGTCTTTTTGCATTTGCTGGTAAATTGAGGGAGAAATCAGCCGACAAAAAAAATTGTTTCCGTTGGATAGTGCAGCGGGCGGAAGAGGTTGATCTCCGCACAACGCTATTGTACTGAACCTATGTGTGGTGTAGGCGGGCATTGCTCTTGGCTGCTTGTGTGCATGCCATTGCGGCAGAATCTTGCGCTTTGTTGTGAAGGTGGGAAATTTCAAGCGCAAAAAGTTGCATCGCACGCAAAAACACACTTACAAACATGCATTTTTCAACATCAAAAATACAATTTATTTATTAAAATCAAAGTATGAATATCATTGAAGCAAGTATAAATCACGGATTAATCACAATTGGATTAATCAAAAACATTTATTTTCAGAGATTTTAGCACAAAAACAAGAGCATGATTTACGTACAGTCGGAATAGGACGCACGAAAATTGCGGTCCGTGTGGCATCGCTATTTATGTGGAAATTGCCAACAATACAACAATTGTCAATAGATAGTCGACTAGATTAGATTGATTGTCATTAAATATAACAACAGAAGGCAATACCAATAAGCTCGAAATAATAATATTCATCTGTAGTCGGCACACAAACAGATTTGCAGACAGGCAGTTCAACTTGAGCATTCGAGCGCATATCATTTCATGGTATGCGAACAGCATAAATCTAAACGAATGGGACTACAATATAAAAACACGCCCATTTCAACATATTTATATTTTATATTATACGCTTTCCATTCATTCTTTGAGGCTAAAAAAGGAAATATAATTATACGAATAACTACAAAACTCACCTCGCCTTTCCCTTTGCTAAGGGGACGGTCAACTAAGCTTGTTTTTTGTAGTTTACGGTCGGCCATTTCGGAAACTTGAAAACCTAATGGTAATGCATGTACAAAACCGTGAATGGACGCATGCGCGGAAGAAATGGCCCTTTTGGGCCTTTTTCGGTTTTTTTAAGTTGTTACTGTACAGGTGATGAATTTCACTTTCTTTTTAATTGTCCTTCATTTTCTAACGAAAGGAGAATTTTCATTAAAAAGTGTTATGCTGTTAGACCAAATGTACTTAGCATGTTTAAGATGTTTAATACTGCCAATACCAAAGAGCTGAAAAATCTGTCAAGATTTTGTAAAGTAATTATGTCAAAATTTTGATGCTTTTGTTGTTGTTGATTATTTGATATTTGATGTCATTGTAAATATTTTCATGTTTTGCCAATAATTGCCATTTATGATGTTTTAGTTTTACAGTATTTGATGTCATTGTAAATATTTTCATGTTTTGCCAATTATTGCCATTTATGTTGCTTTAGTTTTACAGTATTTGATATGTTTGTATGTCATTGTAAATATTTTCATGTTTTGCCAATTATTGCCATTTATGATGTTTTAGTTTTACAGTATTTGATGTCTTCTTCTTCTTCTTCTTCGGGTTAGTCTGCCTCCTTCAATCCTGAAGATTCTTACTGTATTTATTCCATGCCCCCATGAGGGGCCGTATAAGAAATAAAAATTCATTGTCATTGTACAAATTTAATAATGATTTTTCCTGGGGTATTACAAAATTGTAAATTGTCGAACCATCGAAGTAAGCCCTATAACAAACAATTTTGCCACAATTGTGCTGTTATGATCATGGGTGTCAACAGGCCGCAGGAGGGGCGCAGGAGACGGGGGGGGGGGGGGGCATTTCCCCTCAAGTTTGAACTTCCACGGTTTTCTCCCGGGGGGGGGGGTCTGTCCTCATAGAAAGGGGGGTATCATGCGTGACCAAGGACTTGCCAAAAGCACCCTAAACAAGTATTTTTGCGTGGTGCAAAAAATACATAGTAGGCCTATAAGTATGATTATCGGTAATTTGCTACCCTAAGTAAGTAATACATTTTTTGTAAACCCCTAAGCAAGTTATAACTATTTTTGATACCCTAAGTATAAGTAATACATTTGTTGTAAACCCTAAGCAAGTTATAACTATTTTGCTTTCCTTGCATGAGGCCCTTGATCAAGCATAATGTAAATAAGTTGTTTTTCCAACCTATGAGCACGATCCAGGAGCACGATATGGAACAGCCATGAAACTTCACACCAATCAACCATTTAATAATTACTCCAAGACAGTTCTTATAAGTGTAATTATCTTTACTTTTGATTTAATTCCATTAAGTTAAGATATCAAACTACACACTTCCTTAGATTTCATGTACAATTTTCATGAACACTTACGAAAAATAGCGATAGCTCTCGTTCATGTTAATGAGATTGATATCCAGGGATCGAAAGTATCGAAACACTGGGATAAATCCAGGGGCTGTCTTTGCGAACGTGTGCGATGTTTTGGACCGGGATTTGGTGGATATTTCAGCTCAAAACGGTGACTAAAACTTGTTCTAGTGTTGAATGAACCCTAAGTACGTATAAGCTGAATTTTTAAGACCCTAAATGCGTAACTCATCAGTTTAAAAAAGATACCCTTTTTCCTGATTTTTGGTGATTTTGAGACCCTATTCAAGATGCGTACGTAACTTGCCTGATCGTAAAAAAACACCCTTTTTACTCGAATTCTTGGTCACGCATGAGTACCCCCCTTTCTATGAGGACAGACCCCCCCCCCCCCCCCCCCCTCCGGGCTTTTTCTTATACAATTATGTGTAATTATATAGCTTACACTTCATATTATGTGAAATGTGTCTTAGGTATGCAGCAAATCGCACACATATGCCCCTACTGTGGGAGGGGGACACCCCCTTCCACACACTTCCCGCTCGATCGGTCTCTCCCCGCGCAATGCCCCCCCCCCCCCCCCCCCCACGTTTGAGAAGCTGTTGACGCCCTTGGTTATTTTACAACTAGTGGTGTAGCATGGGGTAGCACATTATCATTGGAGGCACACCTACTGAATTTCTAGTTGTGTGTGTAAATGTTCCCTTATGTCTTTTATTAAGGCACAGGCACAGGCCTTCTTGCCCCCCCCCCCCCCCCCCCACTTAAAAAAAACACCAAGTATAATTGGAAATCTTAAACGTCACTTATTTCCTGACGTCGATGGCAGACCGGGCAGAGCGATTTTGAATATCATCCCGTCAATTGTGAATGTGATAAACCGATATGTAATGCCATGTAAATGACGTGTTGATGTGCACATACAGGATACTCACGGTAATAACCCCGCCCCTCTATTTTCCCATGATATAATATATAATAGACATAATAGACAAGCATTTATATTGCGCCATCAATCTAGACATTCTATCCCGAGGCGCATTATACTGTATATACAGTATAATTATTACCCTGGCTGTAGCCGAGCTGCCTGCAAGCATGGCAAGCAAGTGCATCAAGCATTTCAAGGAATACATTCCTGCCAGGTAACCATTTATACACCTGGGTTGAGAGCAGCAATGGTAGATAAAGTGTTTTACTGAAGGACACACTTGCCGCGCGCGCAGTTGGGAATCGAACCCACGTCCCTCGTGTTGAAAGACGAAGGCCCGAACCAATACCGTATACCACGACACTCCCACATTAAGTTTTTAAGTGCGATATGTAAAAATGGTCAGTGTGGATTCTGTGGAATGGTTGTTGTCCATTGCTAAAATCAGTTGTTAAAACACCTATAGGACACCCTACCCCCCCCCCCCCCCCCCCCCCCCCCCGTCTGAGGTTTTCGCGTCGCCTATAATAAAACAGTTTCCATATGTCCGATCATATTTTTGTAATGCTTATGATCTCCTGGGACGCCCGCGGTAGAGACGTGACCAAAAAACAAACAAACACCCAGTTTGAATAATTAAAATTATTTCAGTCGGCTGAGAAATCCGAAATCCCTTCGACCCTTTATACTGGGGCCCTAATATACCGTCGGCCCTTACACCCCACCCGTGTATTACACCCCGACGCGCCAAAAATAATATGTGCAATATTTCCCCGTCACTGTGACACATCTAAATTGCTGAAGGTCAAAAGTTTCGGGGGAGGGGGGGGGGGGGGGGGGGGGGGGGCTGAACCCCATATACCCTGTCGAGAGCTGTATCAACATGTGCGCTAAAATAAAAGTAAAGGTTCACTTTTTTAAACCACATCTTGATAATGTTACAATCCCATTGCTTCCAGGGGTAAGGGCCCTAAGATGTGACCTCGGACTGTGACCTCTGGACCTCTTGTATTATAACATATCAGTAATTTCTTTCGGCATGAACAAATACGGTACTAATATTTATTCACTGTTTTATATAATTTTATCACACAATACGTAATTCTAAACGTCACCAAATCTAAAAATCTCCCGGATCTCTGCCCACTGGACCCCACTAAGATTCCAAAATTTGTGATCTTACTGAAGGCAAGTGGACAAAGAATCTTAAGAAAATATAATTTTATTTTTTTTATCCCATTTAAAGTTCTAAACTGCTAAACAAAAACTTAGGCGGGCTTTGGTATAGGGGCTGGTC
>JBAMJV010005306.1:0-21735 GCA_037951105.1 Echinarachnius parma | reverse complement strand
GCTTGTAATATTCTATCAATGACGCATAATGTAATTTCTGGTCTGATGTCAACAATAGAGGCATTTCTAAAGCATGCAATAAGTATGTGATTATGATAATGAGGGATGCCACGTTTATATTTTGCGCTCTCATTTTCTCATGCCCAGTTCCCCCAAACGGACCACAGCAGACGTCTGGCCTCTTCTCGGTTGCTAAGGACGCCAACGGAGAGCCGCTGATTGGCCGATGCCTCGAGCATCATGTGATTAGGAGCATCACGACTGCCAGCAGGGTTCATTGCGCCGCTGAGTGTTCGCAAGAGAAAGACTGCAAGTCTTTCAACTTTCGGAACGGCATCTGCCAGCTTAACAGCAAAACCAGATTCGAGGCCGGGGCGAGCTATTTCAGCCTGGGACCAGGGTGCCAATACTATGAAAAATTAACCGTAGGCATGTTAGGCATCTGCCCTTAAAGTGATCCATTAACTTACGAATGTTTTGCCCGATTTCAGTGAAATTTGAGACTTCAATATTATATACCAATATTGTTGTAAGATTCTTCTGAATGATGTGTGATAGTTTTGTAGAAAGAGAACCAAAACGCACACCGTTTACCTAGTAAAAAACAATGTAACATTGGATGTCAGATGTTATTACCTAGTCATATATGGTCGATTCCAACGAAAAGTGTACACGGCATGTTCAGACCTATTTGATTTTTTTGAAAGGTCCTACAATCTCGATTTTTCTTTGAGCAGATGCATCTTGGCGAGACCTTTCGCGCCATACAAAATTTGTGACCATTGCATACATATTTCTTTCTACAGGAACAAAAAACATGCTATTTTTGACCACTTTTGAAAAAAATCTCTTAACGTTTTTTTGAGCGGTTAAAATCTTAGAATGAAGACTTGATACGAATTGGTTTATTTTTACATGGGAAGTTGTTGTATATGTCAGACTTATTATATGAGTTTTTGTAAGTAACTGGCAATCATGTGATTTTGGGTGATTTTTTACCCAGTGGTAAATTTTAAAGCGTTGCCTACGAATACATATTTTAGCACTCATAGCCTTATTGAAAAATTCGTCACACGATTGAAAACGTGTGCTCAGCTTAAACCCTCATGTGTCTACTATTGAAATGCATTACAAAAATCCTAGTGTTTTGATTGTATAGCCGACAGAAACGTCAAAAGCTGAAAAGGCCCGTTTGGTAAAAAAAATGGCATTACCTACGTATACACTTCAGCATGTCGTAGCTTCAATATGTATGTAGATTAGTGAGAGATAACTTAGTAATAGATGGAATATAGCATAACGCTAATATGTGCAAGGATTTATCATTTCAAATAATGATTTTAGGAGATATTCAACAAATGTGTTGCATCGTAAGTAATTTTTAACAAACTAAACGTTACTTACGAATACAAAAATGACATAGGGAGTTTGATTCCTGCGCTGACATTATTTCAAACGGCAATATCACGAGATATTTGGCTATTTGAAGAAAATGAGCTTGTTATGGTATGAAACTTATTTCCTTTTCATGCATTATAATGTTCATATTTTGAGGGCATTTAGATTACGAGCACACTAGGTTACAAAAGTTACCTTTTTTGCCTCATTTAACATTAAACCATTTTCTCCTCCTTGTTTAACAAGCGTTATCATCATATTAATAAATAAATGTATGTGTATGATTCGAAGGCATCCTTTGGCAATATATTAAAATCAAAATAACGATAGTCAATGCTTTAATAAGAACATTAATGTGGCATTTCATCATGGGGACACTCTGTATTCGTAGGTAAAATGTACTCGTAGGTAACAAGATAAATGTAAACTTTCGGATATTAAAGCCCATTTGGATGTCACAATCAACCTGATCAGTGTGCACTTTCTAGATCCGACCAGATGCTTTCATAATCTTGAGTTTCGACTGAAAATAAGATTTTTTTATTTTTACAAAGTTCCGAATACACAAAAATAACGATGTCATCATTGATTTTTTTATATCGGTTAATACAACAAAAATGTTTAAAAATCCACATGCATCTGATGACCCACTATCTGCATCAAGATGATCGACCCATTCGATCCAAAAGCAATTGCGGTTGTTCGAATTGCATTTTGTTAATTTTTGTCTATGAAATTGCCTTGTAAAAGCATATATCATGGAGTCTGTGCACTATATACGTTGACGTATGCACTATGAATTTTGGCGAACAGTTGTATAACACATAAAGTCGACGTAATCGATTACTTTCATTTGTACAATCACACGATAGATTGAATGATTGAATCAGACATGGCTCTTTATAAAGTAGGTAAACTACGAAGAACACACCATTTGACATCTTATAAACTATATAAAGATGGTTAGAATTATATGTATAAAATGCACTTCATGTAATATATTGGCTCAATGTTAGTAAATTATTTATCTCACAATACACCCTTACCCCCTCCGAAAATTTGAATTGAAAAACAGTATGTTTCGCCTAACTTTCAGCTATACCGTATCCCAACCGTTTTCCTATTACCTCAGATATATACTTTTTGTATCTTGGGTAGATAGAAAATTAGATAATTTTTTTCGCAATTTTCGCAATTGTGTTTTAGTTAGTATATATCTATACGATGATACAACGTATTAGCATTTTCCTTTATCAAATATTTATATCACATAAAAACATGAGCATGAGCATGTACACTGACATATTGATACTGTTAAACAGGTTATGATTCTTATAAAGTTGTATTTAACGGCCATTTCTGTTGTTAAAAGTAAAATAACGGAATTGAAAACAATGAAGATGCCGTGTTGTGATGTTTTCATATGATGCCGTTTGATTTGTATTAATATTTTTGCAGCCTTACATAATGTACACAGAAATCTCCAAGAATAACTTCGTTCATAATATTCTTGATAAATGTAGCGCATAATAAGATTAACATTATATTTTAGCACTTTACAATAATATACTGTAACACACAAAACTGGAAACAATACGAGTCAATCTTAGACACATTCCAATTAAATTGGAGGGTTCGAATCAAACTTAATAAGCTGTTGTGATATGCAGGATGGCCAATGTGTTTCATTAATATTCAATCCCTTAAGAACATGACAAGACCGCTGTATGAATTGTTTTTAGGAATCTCAAATGATCCTATAATTATTGCATTTATTAAACAGATAATAAGTTTATCGTAACTTCTATTTTATGTGCATGTTGATGTACACCTTATACAGTGATTCACCTAAATATAAAAACAAATATATGCCCTCTCTTTCTCAAATTCTTGTTTTTATAGCTATTTCAGGAACAGTATTATATATACAGATCATAGGTATACAAGTTGTTTTTCGTATAGTCCAAATACAGTAATTAACTTTGCCTACTACAGGTATCTTGAAATATGTGAACAAAATTATTAGTTACCTACGAACACACTAGAATATTTGTTTCTGTATTACCTAAATATATCGTTTCCCTAGAAATTCCAGATTAAACATTTTCTTACAAAGTGTTTGGAATATCAATAATGTGGATACTATAAATCAACATTACGAATTCAAATAGTCAGGTTCAAGATGGCCAAATGTTCACATTGAATATATATTTTGTTTTGAGGACACCACTTATAGTGCCAATGTAAATGTTTAAGAAGTCTTTTTTCACCCAATTGATTGTAAGCACATTTGTATGATCGTATCTCACTTAGAACTGACAAGGGACCCCATATTTAGTGACAGTCACTGTGAATAAAAGGTTTTTGTTACCTACGTATGAAGTAAATTACATGTTGCCTACGAATACTTATTTTTCACGTACATTGTATACGTGTCATTTTTTTGCGCACAACCCTAAATTTTATATTTTTGGAAAGGGTATTTCCCACTCTTTACAATAGTGGAAAATAGTTCTGATTCACATCTTATTAAAGAAATTATGAAAAGTGATATAACCTCATGTTTTTAAGACAAGAAAATCTCAACACACTAATAAAACATTTGAACTTGAAAATGTATAACAGAGTGATGTTTAAGACACAACATGTGAATGTATTCCATGATTAGCATCTTATAGATGAAATAAAAGCAAATGTTTGCATGAAGCAGATTGATTTGGAATTCCATAATCACATTTGTTAGGTAATTCATCTGCATTCGTAAGTAACGTTAGGAAATGTACCATTAACTTCTCAAGGCCATTACTTGGCCGTTCGGAGAGATTAGTGATGGCACTTTTTTTCTGGTTATGGTTGACATGTCTACTTAACATGTGCAAAAGGATTAAACAAACAAAGCAGTTTGAAATTCGGACCTAAAAATCTGGCCGTGTACACTTTTCGTTGGAATCGACCATATACTGCCAGTTGATTTTGAATACAATCAAAAAGCGATCCGGTGACGCTTTTCATTCAATCATATCATAGATATTTATCATAATAAGTGAGATATTTGAGAAAGCGAAGCCAATTTCAGTAATCGTTACCATGAGCCGAACAACAAGATAAAAGAGGAATGTGGAAGCTGCAATGTATTTGAAAACAAATTTAATGGATCACTTTAATAGTTTATGATGTTTGAAGGCAATCGTTAATATCATAATAATTGTTGCTTGGTTGTATAAAGAGGCGCATGCATGATCTAATGACGTATGTCAATTTTAACAACAAGCAACAAAAACAATTATGGTTGGAGCGAGAAAAACACAACACAAAAAATAAGCCCATCTAGTCAAACAATTTCTCATATTTTCATAAATGAAGAGCTTAATTTCAAAAGGGGTTATATCCACTTTCAAAACAAAACAAAATGAGTTAACGTTATATCAGCGCATTAATAAGCTACGTAGCTATTTAGAAATCTGAATTTTAGGACGAATTACGAGATCAAAATCGAAATATGGAACGTTCAATTTTCATTTTCCCATAGGCACGTGTACAAAGTTGGACAAAGAAACCTGATTTTCTCCGAAATTGAAAAAGTGGATATAGCCCCTTTTGGAAATAAGCTCTTCAAATATTGATATATAAAGTGTGCCTAGACCGAAATATTACAACAGTTATGTCCAATCCGTGTGAACATGAGAGATATCCGTCACTTATGGTTGACTGAGCACAGGTTAAAGAAAAAACGACCATTTTCCCCCCCCCCCCCAAAAAAAAAAATGTGCAGTTCTGTACATTGTTGTGAAACAGCACATGTGATTGAATGCTTTTATTATGTTTTCTGAACCAACGCTGTTTGAAATTCCAGCCATTGTGATATTTTGAAGGGCACATAAGGTTTGAATTATTAATTGAGGTGGGAAAACAATAATGCAATTTCTGTAAATCCTAAACTACATGCAGTCATGATATTCATTCTGTAACTTTGGAAATTATTACCATGTTGGCTTCGTCCCCAATTAACCAAGAAGCAATTGGTTACCTCTTCATTTTACACAGATCCATAACTACCTTCGAAATATTTTGGTCAATATGAAATATATTAAAAAATGATAGGATATAACGTTTTGAGGAGTTTTTTTTAAGGAGGTGGACTTACTTTTTGTGTCAGTCTAGGATGCGGAAATAGCGCTAGTATTAATGTGAAACTCACCACCAACCATACATTGCGGATGAAATACACATAATATTATGATGATAACCGTTTGTCTCACTGACTAACATTTCTGTGGACATTCACATATGAAACAAAATTAAATCTTTAATATACTTAACGATTTCGTCGAAGAACCTATTGTGACACGTGCAGGGAAATAGAACTTCAGGAATGGAGTATGATGGGGACAGTTTTAAAAGAAATTACAAATGATTTATTATGGGAAGTAAAATCGTTCCTTAATACATAGTAAACATTAAATTATGTAGGTACATCTTTTAAATTTATTAGTCTAGAAAAACGCAATTTAAAAACATATTATTTTGAGTTAGGATATGCATTTGACGAAAACTCGAATTGGCGGTATTGCCCCGAACAGATTTCCTAAACAATACTTGTCGTTTTCCTTTTGCGAATATAATTTGGAAACAAATAGTAAGGTTTTTTTTTTCAACAGTGATGTTCAAAACTATAACTGAAAACTGAAAACTTGTCCGATACTTATATTGGTATAGAATAGCGATGAGGTAGGTACGTGAGAGATCTAGTAACATTATCAAAATCCAATAAACCTACGCAGAACTATTGTTGCAATGTTTTACCAATAGAATGATAGAACATGTTTTGGTTTTCCTAAATTCTCTTCCGTTATAAAGATATTTATGTTTGAAAGTATTCGGATTTAAAATTATCCATGGGAGAAATCCAATTGTGTACAATGTTATTTCAATGAGTAGGCAAATATCACTTTGCAATTCGCTCATTACTCGGTTGTATCATCGTATGACATTCATTTACCATGAAACTTTCACACATTTAGTAGACATATCAGATCACAGAAATACAAATTGTATCAACCCTTTTTTTTCTTCAGTTTTGCACATCTAAACAAAGTAATCAGATCCCTTTAATGAACTATTTTGAAGTTTGAAAACAAATTGTGTCAGTGAATACAAATGTACAACGTTTACGCTGTCCGGTGATATGTGACCGGGCTTTAAGGTTAGCAAGCCATGCAAAGGCAGCATCAGATGTCTATCATATCGCCTGAAAGACACCAGGGAAACACTTTGATTGACCTGGCAACTTTGTTTACATGTGCAAAAAGTGATGAATAGTAGATAAATGTGTGTTATTGCGATCTGATATGTCCAATAAGTATGTGTGAGGATGTCATGTTAAATGGATATTTTCTGCCAAAAAATTGTGCGAAAATGCAAAGTGATATTCCCTAACTCATTGCACTGACTTTGTACACAGTAATATAACTTATATAAATATTGGGGCACGCCCCCACCCCCCCCCCTCCCCTCCTTGTCGCTATACCACAGACTGTTTATCTGGTATGGGTCGTATATAGGGATAAATTACCATTGTGCAAATCCCCAACAAAACTTAATTAAAACTCTATCGGTTTTTGAATTTCCCTTCATGAAAAATATATTTATGATTGAAGAGTTCGGATTGTTAAAGGTAATGGTGAGTATTGGTAATTTCCAAAGGCCCCCCCCCCCCAAAAAAAAATTAATTGTAACGGATTTGGTTGATTTCAATTCCAAATGAAAGATCATCGAAAAAAACATGGGAAATAATAATAATTCCCTTTCAAATGCTTCATTGTTGTGAATTTGCTTTCAAAATATGATATAAAAAGATTGACGCCCGGGTATCACTTTTTAGAGAACGCTAGCGCGAGGCCGTAACGTTCTAGGTGCTCCTAATACAGGACTGAAAATAGATATGTTTGTGCACGCTAATTGTGCTTAAAACTATACGTATGATACGGTACTTACACCAATTTACTCTCCAATATGTGATCCAACTATAGGGTGGATTAAAATTATGATTTTCCCCTCCATTCCGCAAAAATCAGTGATATTATGCAACTCATGGACTTCTATCCGTGTGTTAGAAAGACGAACGAACGGGGATTGCGGTTACACATGAACATGCACGGTACATGTATTACCGTACCGCGCACGGCAGTCCCGTATTAGGACTAGAATGCTAATCGCTTCGCGCTAGAGTAAATTTGACACTTGAGTTGTAACGGCTATTTTTAAATGATAACAGAGGTTTTACTTTGTCGTTTGTAATTGTGCATACTTTTCGAGCATGTGAGGTAATAACTATTAGTTTGTACCGTAATCGTGCAGGTTTTGGTTACTAAAGTTAAGTTTGACCAATACTCACCATTATCTTTAATGATGCGGTTACACCATGGGTCCCCGGCGGCCACGACAGGCCCCGTTTGCCCAAAACGTAGTGCGCCGTGAGATATTGGCAAATTTTTCCTCTGTATCAAGTTTTGTTAGGTCTTGCCAAGTTTTCTCACGGTCTATCACGGTATCCGTGACGGGCCGTGGGAAAGGGGCTGCTGATGCTGCGTTTACACCATGTGTCTGGCAGCCACGGCAGCCCCGTTTCAGGCCACCGTGGACAAAACGGGTATGGACGTGGGACAACGCGGGGGGACGGAATGGGCAAATGTGACAGGCCGCGATTGCCGTGGATGCCGGGCCAGATTTTAAACTGTCAACAAATTTGTCACGGCAGTCACGGTGCGGATGAGAAACCTAGCAGGCCGTAGTAAAACGGGGTGAACGCAACAAAACGTGACAGTACGTAATAGCCGTAACAGAACTTGGAGGCTGTCCGTAGTAGGACGGGTAGGACAGCCTCCAAGTTTGTACGGCCTATTACGTACTGTCACGTTTTGTTGCGTTCACCCCGTTTTATTACGGCCTGCTAGGTTTCTCATCAAAATTAATTTTTGACAGTTTAAAAATCTGGCCCGGCATCCGCCCGGCAATCGCGGCAGTGTCACGTTTGCCCATTCCGTCCCCCCGCGTTGCCTCACGTCCATCCCGTTTTGTCCCACGGTAGCCTAAAACGGGGCTGCCGTGGCCGCCGGGACATGGTGTAAACGCAGAATAAGTATCCACTGGAAGGTTATAACTGTGTACAAAGTCAAAGTCAGTGCAATGAGTTCGAGAATATCACTTTTCATTTTTGCCCTTTACTCGGCCATTAAACATCATTCCATTGAACATAACATGTTCAGACTATACCAAGTGGACATATCATATCATACACATATTACATAATTTATCAACCATTTCATCACTGTTCACACATGTCAGCAAAGTCAGTAGATCCCTTTTAAGGGCCACCCTTTGTTTCATAGGGGTGCCACCCGGCGGCACTGAAGTAGAGTCCTGTACGAGCTTTTTGTTGGTAAAGGCTGTTTTTGCCATGGCGGGTGTTTCACAAAATTTCAATTTGAACATAAGTTGGCCTTATTGGAATTATTAGTTTCCTGGTAAAATTGTTGAAATCAGCAATATTTTCTATTATCAATGCGACTTCATTTTGTTGAAATATTTGTGTTCTCTTGGAAGTTGAAAATGTGTATGTTTTGCTTTTGAATATATTTTATTCCAATGCCTACCATAATTTTAAACTCACTAATGTTAGTGAAACATCCCAGTTTCTCGCCACTCTGGCTGTAGGTTGCGGTCTATTTCATTAGGGATTGGCTGAGAGATAGAAGGGTTTCTGATCTAGTACAAAATACCTGTGATTATTCACGTTTTGTGCGGTGATCTATACAGAATATTCATTTTAATTTATGTTTTACAAGCCAGATTTACTCGAAAACACACTATTATTCCATGGTAATTTTTTTTAAATTGAATTACATCTTACCGGTTTCCAATAACTTCAGAAAATTTTGAAACCGGTTCTAGAATTCATTGAATACAAAATTCGAATTAATTGAAGTAATTGAATAAAAAAAAACAATTACCATGGAATAATATCTTTTTTTGGTTTGTTTTATTGACTTTAAATATATATTTCATCGACGAAGACTATGTAAATATAAATTTATTTATACGAGATATATTGATGTGAAACGGCTTCATATACCATTCATACTATACTTTATGACACGTATTAATGCGCTGTCATACATTTGTATAATTATACGGTATTTGCTATCCTTAAAACACTTTTATCTCTACGTACACAAATTCAACGTTATTATAGAAGATCAATTTATGTTATTGTTAGACAATTTGAGAGTGAACATTTTGATTGCATTCGATCTTTTGTATACAATTATCGAAAGAGCGGGCTTATTTTCTTCTAATTTGTTTAAAATTTATGACATTTCATTTTTTTCCTTGCAACATAAGTAGTAACTAAATGTACAAGCGACGTGTGCTTTGTTGTATGATTGTTTAGTCACAGCCGCGTAGCGTGTTCGGACTAGGGTGGGGGGGGGGGGGGGGGGCACACACTCGATGTATTGTCTATAACTTCAAGGATTTGCCAGGGCCTAATCATTTATTGTTGGAAAAGTTGAGTTTTGGTTAAGAATATTTTTGTTTGTGAGGTAATGAAAAACTTTGTGTCAAATTTGAAAGAGCATACAATTCAATGTTCTGAAACAGCTGAAATATCACTAAATAAATTCGATCTGAATAAACGATCCCAGTTTATTCATGATTTAAGAAAAAAATGCTTAAACTTTTCAAACATTAACAAAAGATGTTTTTAAATAGTTTTTGATGAACAAAATATCACAGCACAATGTTTATTAAAAATGGTTGAAACCAATGATTTTTAGAGATCGCCCTCTTGAGTTTAAACAGGCGAGCTCTTTTTGAATGATAACAGGCTTTTAACTTAGTCTTTTTGTAATGTTGTATACCTTTCGAACATGGTGGAGTTATAAGTATTAGTTTGTAATGTAATGGTGCAGGTTTTGGTACCTAAAATTCAGTTTGACCAAAACTGTACTCTCTTTACGAACATTCAACTATCCCTTTAAGTTATTTTGGGGAAGGGGCAATAATTCCCCCGTGACCCCCACCCCTGTAGCCCCGCCACTGATTCAATTTCGCAAATCACTTTGATGTTTTGATGCACTGAATTCACCTGTAATAAAATCGTTTAATGGAGAAGTTTCTGAAGTATTTCAAGCATAGACTTACAACATAAGTCTATGTTTCAAGGGATCTAGAAACTGTTGACATGTGCAAAAAGTGATGAATGGTTCATCATTATATTTGTGTATTGATGTGATCTGATATGTCCCACTGAGTAATGTGTGAACATTTTTACATCAAATGGATGTTATATGGCCAAGTAATCAGCGCGAATGAAAAGTGTTAATCATTATTCATTGCACTGACGTTGTACACGGTTATGACTATCCAGTGGATAGTTCAAAATCCGAACACTTCAATCGTAAATATTTTTTTTAACGAAAGGAGATTTAAAAAACCGAAACCTATCCCATGATTATATTGCCAAATTCAACAAGGTATGATAGAACTGCAAGAGTTCAAATTAAGTTTTGAGGATTTGGACAATGTTACTGGAATGTGAATGGAAATTATGTGAATGGAATTTCCCTTTCGTTAAAAAGATATGTATGATTGGAGTTGTTCGGATTTTTAACTGATCCACTGGATAGTCATAACCGTGTACAAATTAGTCTGTGCAATTAAATGAATATCACTTTTCGCCTAGGCATTTTCGCCTATTACTCGGTCATATAACATCTATTTAATGTGGAATTTTTACTCAGTGGACATATCAGATCAGAATATCAACCATGCATAATCTTGTGCACATTTCAACAGAGTTACTACATTAGATCTCTATAATACTTGTGGAAACTTCCCCTTTAAATACAGCACTGAAACGTTGATTTCGTACATATTTAATTGCATTATTGATTACTTCTAGATGTGAGCGATTGCTTGAGCAGTATGAACAGGGACATAGCCATGCAGAGTCATCCTAGATCAAGATGATTGGACCAGGGGTATCGAATTAGGGTACGGGGTTAAAGGGATCTAGTAACATTGTCAAAATCCACAAAACTCACCTACAACTCTAGCAGTTCTCACATACCTCGCAGAGGCCGCGGAACGGTTTCAAAAGTGGAGGGGGGGGGGGGGGGGGCTGACCACATTTAGGCTGTTATTATAGTTATTATTTTGGGCTTATGTATTTCTTTGTTTAAGCCAAAAAAGTGGGGGGGGGGGGGGGGGGCTGCAGCCCCCAGCCCCCCCCCCCCCCCCGGTTCCGCGGCCCCTGCCTCGTCGTATTTATATTACCAATACAAGCATGGAATGGTTGTTTTGGTTTTCCGAATTTCTCTTTTGTTAAAAAGATAATCATGATTGAGTGTTCGGATTTTACATTATCCACTGGATAATCCAAATTGTGTTCAAATTCAATGCAATGAGTTACCAAAAGTCACTTTCCATTTTTTTGCTCATTTCTTGGTCATACTACATTCCTTTACCACGGAATTTTCACACATCACTCAGTGGACATATCATATTACAGAAATACAAATTTTACCCACCAAACTTCAGTTTTTGCACATGTCAACAAAGTTACTAAATGGCTTTGTAGTATCCCTTTTACCTGGCAGGGATGGGGTTATGGGGGGATGACAGAAGACGTAATGTGCGTGCGTGCGTGTGTGTGTGTGTGTGTGTGTGTGTGTGTGTGTGTGTGTGTGTGTGTGTGTGTGTGTGTGTGTGTGTGCGTGTGTGCGTGCGTTGCGTGCGTGTGCGTGTGCGTGTGTGTGTGTGTGTGTGTGTGTGTGTGTGTGTGTGTCGGTGTGTGTGTGTGTGTGTGTGTGTGTGTGTGTGTGTGTCTGTGTGTGAAGTGTATTGTCAATCAATAATACATATATTTGGTGAATAACACACAAAACACACCCGAAAAACGATATAATTGATATTGATTTTATGATATACATGTATTTTAATATATTGAAATTTAGGATGATTACATAATTTATGTTAAAAAATAAAATTACAAGGCATACAAGAATAGCATAAATGCAGTTCCGCTATAAAACTGAAATTGATCTGCTGGTATATGATTATAAACTATTGTGTACTTAAATGTAAGTCAGTGTAGCCGCGAGCTTTGAATCTGGCACATCCTTCTTCTAGGCATAGATAAATGACAACTACTGTATTTCAACATGAAATTATCTATATAAACAGGTGATAGAAGGCGGAAACAGCAACAAGCTAGGATGAACAAGAACAAAAGGACGGGGGGAATCCAATGTCGGAGATGTTAATACAGGAGCAGAGAAGGATCTCTCGGCTACATTGACTTACATTTGGTTACACTTGCCTTTATAGCGGATAATAAGGAGGGTTCAGCAGTGTTTACATATATTCACTCATTTGGGTACTTCCATAAAATATCGTACATTTATGTTTGCATACACTAGCTGCATTCTCATACAGGCTCTTACTATAAAGTATTCTATACTACAATCATATACAATCATATAATAATATTTACATTTATTTAAACAAAAGTTAACGGCTTAGAAACTCTGCAAGAAAAAACGGTGTATATACATATTTGCGATGAAAAAGAGAGGGGCTCTTCAACAATCCGTTAAGTCACTATTCTTTTCGAACTGGGCGACTCCTGAAAATTATTGTATCATAATAACCTTGATATTGTATGTTTCTATGATCCTATATAGAATTATGAAATGATATACACTCCATCATTATAAGTTAAAATGATAGTTGAGTTCTGGTAAAGAGAGTACAGTTTTGGTCAAAATCTGCACCATTATATTACAAACTAATAGTTATAACTTGGGGGAAATCAAAATTACAAATGACTTAGTAAAGAGCCTGCTATCATTAAAAAGAGCCGTTAAAACTCAAGAGGGCGCTCTCTAAACACTCATCAGTTTCAACCATTTAAAATAAAATATTGTGCATGTGATGTTTTGTTGAAATAGTGATTAGATAGAAAGATAATCAACAACTATTTAAAAACATCTTTTGTAAATTTTTGAAAGAGGAAGCATTTTTAAACATTTTTTTAACGGCTGGTTCAAAATTATCTAATAAGCGTGGGGCCCCACATTTATTCAAATTTATTCAAATTTCTTTTGAATTTGACACTCAGTTTTTCATTATCTCGCAACAAAATTATTTTGTGTAGCGCCCTCTATACCAAACTCAACTATCCCTTTAATTGTCAGTATACAATATTTCCATATGATTGGATTTTCGGTGACATTGTCAACCATTGTGGCTTTATGCATGACGTAGGGAAAGTTTGGATAACACATCTAATTTTCTTTTTTATAACCAAAATAAATACATTATGACCTCACACCACAAAACGACCGTTAAGTCGCGGTTGTAGTTTCTCTGTAATTAGCTGAAATAGTCAACAACAAACTGTAGGATTCGGAATTTTGTTATTTCCTGAATGAGGGTATCTTAATGTTAAAATGTGATTTTTCATCAAATACAAATTATCAGATTACAGCGCTTGAATGGACGCAGATCTTTCAATTTACTCGTTTTCTCATTATTTTAAAATTTGCTTCAGCCATGGTCCAAATCTTTGGCGCTTATTTTTAAAGTGTTTGCTTAGTCCGAATGTGACGATTTTATACCATTTTAAAGGGTATGACTTCTACTTTACTTTGAATGCCATGTGAAAATCAACACAATCGTTTTCCCCGACTTAGTGGTCGTTTTGTGGTGAAGTATCACCAATAACTTTACTAAGACCTAATAGGTAATTCCTTGCCCTGACGACTATCCTGCTAAGATCATGAAGATTGAAAGCTAGGCTGCTATTGACTCTCACCTAATAAATGTTTTATATAACATAGAACAACAAATGGAAACAACGATTGAGAAACCATTCCATCATAATCATGATAATATCAAGTTAACATAACCATGTAAAGAGCAAACGTGGTATGAAATATCGTCTTCAGCAAGTTATCATAATACAAGTCCACATCCGATTCAAGGGGCATGGTCTGGATGGCTAAATGATAAGAGAAAAATAATATTGACCGCTGCTAGAAATTTGACCAAGACCAACAAGTTGGGTAAGCCCTTAGTATAATGTATTGTGACGTGAACATAGGTGTTTCATTATCTCTTGACAGAATATATATACAAAACTATAACGATACACAGTGTATAGCAACCCAAGCTATTCCACAAAATCCCCTGTGGGTTGATCACAGTACTCGCCCAGTATACAGCAACAGATCGCCACGGCTCATGCAGATGCAGTTGTAACCACCGTCTGTATTCTCGCAAGAACCGTACACACACCGGGAGAGCTCCTCCGCGCACTCGTCGATGTCTGCAAGCAAATCGCACGAACAACAGCGTCAAGCAGTGGTCTCATTGCAGTGGATATTTAGAAAATATATATATATTACTATGTTTACAAAGTAATAAATAGATAAACATTGCTGAAAATTGTCTACAGAATACACCCTTAATAAACCCCCACCCCCATCCCCTGCCCGTTCTCTCTCCGTCACTTCCATCACAAATCTCACCTGACAAGCAAAGAAGAGAGGCTTGCATCAATTGGAGGTGCTTCTGCCAGAAAGTAAAAATTTCCGTCGTTTTCACTACTCTCGGGAGGCTGTAACCACCCCCCCCCCCACCTTGTACGCCGACAGCGCACCCACAATACACTGGCGTGGTCGGACTGAATGGGGGGGGGGGGGGGGGGGGGGGGCGCACGTGATTTATTGGGTAGGCACTCCATGTAATTATTAATTTGATAAGAATGAAAGAAATGCTTATGCATTTTATTGTTTTGTAAAATTGTTTTAATATGATATTAGTAAAGTTCTCATCAGCCTAGCAAAATGCTAAGTAAATTTATTCAAGTATTGATTAAAGTGAATACCAGGCATAATAACACACTTATCCACAGTGTGGACACAGTGTGAACACACTGGTTCACAATATGGAAAACAATGTTAAATTCTAGCGTTTCTCAGTGTGAAAACCAACTCACACTATAAACACACTGTAATCACACTGTAAACACACTGTGAGGGCACTATCGCAACAGTGTGAAATTGCCGGCGTTCACAGTGTGGAAAACGCACAGTGTGTGCTCATACTGTGGTATCTCAGCAATTTCACAGTGTGTTCACAGTGTGAGTTGGCTTTCACAATGTGAAAACGGTCGAATTTAACATTGTGGTCCACATTGTGAAACACTGTTTGTTCACACTGTGTCCACACTGTGGGTGAGTGTGTTCTTTCCGGCAGGGTTTGCCTGGGTTCCTTACCTGAGCAGCTTCTCCCAGTGTTTGCAGCATCTGCCCCATTGTCCCTGTATCCGGCATCACAGGAGCAGTTGTAGGACCCATAGAGGTTGTCGCAGGTTGCATTGGGGTGGCAGTCACTCAGACCAAGGCTGCATTCATCGATATCTGTTTCGTTGACAGTTGGTTCGAAAAGAATTTGAAAAGCAGATAAGTGACATAGGGGGGAGGGGGGGGGGGGGGGCACGTGCCCCCGGCCCCCCCCCCCCCCCCCCCCCCAATAATTAGAAAAAAAACATTAGAAAACAAAAGGGGACATTTTTTGAAGAAAAAAAACACAGAAATACATAAGGTGTGCCCCACCAAATAATTGTCCGTGCCCCCCCTCCCCATAAGTCCGACCACGCTACGCCAGAAATGTAACCATAACCGGCTTGACTGTTGTTTGGAGTTGTAATTTATACATTAGGGCCCTTATGAACAAGCTTAACGAGTTTTCTAATCATTATAAACTTACCATTAATATTTTTGGGACCACACATTATAATATAGATATTCAATTCAAGTTAATATGTTTAAAAGCTATTTATCTCTGTTACTATTTATTCACTACGGTTAAAAAAAGTTCAGTTTTGTTGTACACGCACTGGAAGTAAGGAAAATAAATTGTCCCGAGATTTCAACTCCGGCTCCCTCTCTCTGAAAACTGAATTTCAGTTTGTACAACTATTTGTAAAATGGAAAATTGTTTTATTTTGCATTGTTTCTACGTTAGAGGAAATTTAAAAAGTTAGTGAAAAGAACGTACCTATGCAACTGTACCCCGGATCAGAAGAATTGGTGTCGAAGAAGCCGTGATGACACGAACAGTTGAACCCTCCCACCGTGTTGGTGCAGTACGCCTCCTCGGGACAGTCATGGAGTTCGCTCTCGCATTCGTCCAGGTCTTCATTGAACAGGGATATTGAAATTTAATTAAAATTAAATTAAAGGGATCTAGTAACTAAATTATATTGACATATATATGCACAAACTGACTATGGCTTGGAGATGTGTCCTTCAGTTCTGATATTCCTACTGATTCAGTGATGTGTGCGAGTTCCATGTTCAACGACTTTATACATCCGAGTAATGAGCGAAAATGGAAAGTGTTATTTGCTTACTTATTGCTTTCGTATTATGCATTTATCATTAAGATGAGAAAACAGGCATGAAGGAACTGTTATAAAATAATAAGTGACCTTGGTCGATCCAGGCACCACTTAGATAATTTGACAACATAAATTATCGTATTATTAGTTAATGTATATTACCCTTAAAACAAAATTCGAAAACCCCAAGTGTATCTGGAAAGGTGGTTATAAATTGCATAATGATTGTGCGAGTTATGCCGATTTGATCGAAGCTATCACGAGTTGTCCCAAGTCATGTTCCGAGTTCTACACGAATTATCGCAAGTTATGGCGAGTGTTACTTTTTGTCGACTCGCCCTAATAATGGTTGTGTGAGTTTGCCGTGTTATGCCGAGTTGATCCGAGCTGTCCCAAGTCATGTTCAGAGTTCTGCACCGACTCGCCCTAACTTGCCCCAACTCGTAACCACAACTCGGCAAGGTGTGAGAGTAGCTTAACACAATACTCTTTGGACAATAATTCTCACATAAACATAAACATAGATATAATGACTGTATAATGTACTACTTCAACCATTACTGGCGTACCTGTGCAGTTTCTACCAGGGTTTTGCACATCATTGGACAGGTCTTCGTAGCCTTGCTTACAGGCGCAGGTGAAACAGCCTAGCATGTTGATACACTCGGCGTCCGCGTGGCAGTTATCGAGCCCGATTTCACACTCGTCAACATCTAAAGGTGAAATGAAACATGTAATTAATAACATTTATAAGAGGAAAATTTAAGTATCGCGTTAGAATTGACTACGCATAATTCATAATGAAGTTTCCGTAAGCCAAACAACACGTATACAAGCGAAATGGAAGGCTCAGAGTAATGTTGGTCGAATTTGACTAAGTTAATGGATTACTTAAAGATACTTGTCTGCTTTACCTGAACAGCTTCTGCCCGGTTTGAAGGGTCGTTATCGACAAAGCCCAAAAAAGTACAATCTGTTAGGAAAGTTCGGATTTTAATGTATACACAAATATCATAATTTTATATAAGCTTTATGCTGGAAATGCAATTTACCATTTTGACAGAATATTTTTCCTCAAACCAGACGTATCATCACTTATATTATACAGCATTTCACACTGGTCGTAATGCTCTGTGTGGATTGGGTTAGGTACACTTTATGTGCTGGATTGATCGTGATAAGCGCATAGAAATATCTGAGCAATAGGCTAATGATTGAGCGCTATAAAATGAAGGAAAACAAATCAAAATATGACATATAATATACCTATTTCACAGTGCTGCCCTTCGAAGCCATCCTGGCAGACACACGTGTAGCCGTTCACTCGGTCATTACTGCAGGTCGCTCCATTTACACAGGGTGACGACGAACACTCGTTGACATCTGTGAAAAGGGGGAGAAAATAGTTGAATTCCATTAACTGTTAGTTTTTATTTACAAATCGCCTTCATACTTATACATCTTTCATTGAAAATTATACATATCAGATTCAATCTCAGATTGTGTACGTATTGTCCTTGATTTGCCCGTGCATGAGCGGTACTGGTAATAGAGCATTTATACTGTAATTTACGTATATACGAAATTATTAAGTTGCCACCATTATTTTAATAAATCCATTAAAACTGAAGCAAAATGTCCAAAATTATTTGTACCTGTTTGGCAACGTGTTCCTTGGAAGCCAGCAACACACACACACGTGTAGGAATTCACTCCGTCAATACAGGTCGCTCCATTTACACAGGGTGACGACGAACACTCGTTGGCAACTGTGAAAAGGTGTTTAAGTAAAACCGTTATATTACACTCTTATCGTGATATTGAGGAGGAGAGGAAAAGGAGGAAGAGTAGAAGAAGAATATTTAAAAGAAGACAAATCAGGATGAGAAGGAGGCTTTATTTATTTATGCCAGAAAAATAAGACTGATAAACACCGCTCGTATATTTCGTGCCATACAGTCACTTGCGTACAGATGGGGTTCCTAGAGGGCTGAAGCTCTCCCCCCCCCCCCCCCCCCCCCCCCACCAAACATTCTAAAACACGCGCTTTTAACCCGGAGGGTACTCGAATTGGGCGGGGGGTGTGCCTCCGCCAACTTCAAAATAGGGTTCTAGGAAGTGGATGAAATGGGGAGAAGTAGGGTCTTGGGAGCTGTCGAGCTGAGTGAGACTTTCAGCCAGTCCTTGCCGCATCGAATCGCGAATCCCTGCCGGTGTCACGCTAAATCTGTACGCACTGCGAAATCCGTACGCAGTCGCAAATGCGCATGCGCATAAACTCGTAAACAAGCCTGCGAAAATCGTTCCCAGTCGTAATAAAGCATGCAAAATACCGCCTTGAGGCTCCTTGCGGCATAAAGTGTTGTCAGAATCCGACGGTTGATTAAGAAACTCCTTGTGCACGCCATCTAAAGGTTTTATAAAACATGCGTCGATTTTGTATTAGCAGGCGTATTGCGGCGTAATAATGGTCACGATTTTCGCAAGACACGCACCATAACTGTCTAAGCGCATGCGCATTTGCGACTGGGTAAGGAGTTCGCAGGTCACGGATTTAGCATCACACCGGAAAGAACACACTCGTGTGACCACAGTGTAAACACACTGTGTTTCACAGTGTTGACCCCGATATTAAATTCAAGCGTGTTCACAGTGTGAAAGCCAACTCACACTGTGAATACACTGTGAACACACTATGAACACTCTGTGAAATTGCTGGGATACACAGTGTGAGGGCACCGTTTTACACACTGTATGTTCACAGTGTGGGTTGGTTTTCACACTGTGAAAACGCTCGAATTTAACATTGTGGTCTACATTGTGAAACACAGTGTGTTCACACTGTGGATGAGTGTGTTCTTTCCGGCAGGGATAGACCTGTGGACGTGCAGGTGGCCACGGGCGGGCCGGGACCGGGGGTCTAGAGAGCGACCGTAAGGAAGACCTTGGAGCATCAAATGGCGTCGCGAATCCATGGGTCTATGGAGCCGCTACTATTTTTTGCATATAGAGCGGCTATGTTTTACTCATAGGTCTAAATACAAAAAATGAGACCCCTAAGAGCGGCAATCTGCTCCGAAAAGGAGGGGGGCTTTGAAGCGGCACATACCCACTATACACGGGGCCGATTCAACGCGATAAATCTGCTCCGACCGACCGGGCCCAACTCTAGCCTGATTTAAACCAGTCGGATCGGGTCGAGTCGGCTCTGTCTGCGCCGGGCTTAAGTTGTATAAATAACAATACAAGTAGGAAGGAAGTGGATATGGAGCGATATCAGTGAACAGGAAAGTGAATCTCGCTCAAATACAAATAACATAAAAGAAAACCCCAAATGTGAAGCAAAATGAAAGCACAATCGTATAATCTAATAAGGGGAACTATGTTTCTTTTTATAATTATTAACAAATGAAGGCCCATCATTTCAAGCTTGGTCCTTTTCACAATTTATTATTAATGGTGTATTATTAGTCTCTCATTTGTTTTTCTGCAATACAATGTCATGTTTCGTATAAGGATGTCTTTGGGGTAAAGGGAAAAGCCAAGAATTTAACTAAAACTGTAAAGGAAGGCAAACGTTTACATAAAGCGGAAGTCGGTTTAATGTTGAATGTTTCATTAATTCGCTCTTACCAATGCATTCACGTCCTCGCGTTGTGTACCCATTGCAGCAAAAGTATTCGGTCGCAGCGTAATTCTGACGTCTACAATTCTGCTGCGTCCGGTATCCGGTCCTACAGAAGGGGAATTCAATAAACGAACAGTTTCATAGGATGGGATGAGCGATGTATTGCACGAAACTAATTGCAAGTTGATAGATTTAATGATGCTGATCAAATTGAGGATGATAAGCATGATGAGGATGATGATGACGTCGAAGGTCTGTGGTGTAGCGTGGTCAGACTGATTGGAGGGGCACATAAATGAATGGGGTCACACTTTATGTTTTCTTTTATTTTTTCCAAGATGTTCCCCTCATGTTTTGTTGGGGGGGGGGGGGGGGGCTCATTATTGGAGGGGGGGCTCATTATTGGAGGGGAACGTGCCCCCTCCCCCGGCCCGTGTCCCATGTAGCTACGCCACTGATGATGGTACAGTTGAAACACATGATACAGTACAAATTAGACGTGTAAAGTTAGAGCAAAGTTACTGCTGCTGCTCCATTATTTTCCATCGCCAATGAAAGGACAATGAAATCCAGACAAATTGATGTATGCACTATAAGACACTATAAATAGGATGAATAGTCCCTGAAAATTTGAGCACAATCGGTCAAGACATAAGAAAACTATAGCTCTTTGAAAAGAGCCATTTATTTCTACGAGTGACTCAAATTGGCAACGCACTCTGGCAAAGTTGTGGACTACTCCCCATACATTTTGCACACAAAATTTCAATTTTTTTTTTCAATTTTCTCAAAATGTATGTTTACCCTTCGTTTGAGTTCAACATATGTTTTGTAGAATGCTTTTATACATAACATATCATGAGTTGGGGAACTGGAAAAGTGTGACTTTGAAGAAAACTGTAAAAATGGGAACATTTGTGTACAAAACATATATGGTAGTACATATGGAGTAGTCCACACACTTATCATAGTGCGTTGCCAATTTGAATTCCCCATTTGGACATCTTCAAAGAGCCAAAGTTTTCTTGTTTCTTGCCCGATCATGCTCTAACTTTCAGAGATTATTCCTCCTAATCTCTTCAAGTCTATGAAAGCAACATTTTGCTTGGGTTTCATTGTCATGATTGTCCTGTAATATTGCTGTCAGGCGCGCCGGAAGCAGTTTTGGATTGGGGGGGGGGGGGGGGGCAAAGACCTAAAGGGGCTCACGATTTTTTTTGTGTGTGTAGGGGCTCATGCC
>JBAMJV010005305.1:0-26129 GCA_037951105.1 Echinarachnius parma | reverse complement strand
GGTGTTATCATGTGCGTACCCAGGGGGGGGGGATTCACCCCCCCCCCCCCCTTTGACCAAAAAATGACTGTTTTGGGGGGTTTGTGCGTACCCAGGGGGGGGGGGATTTCACCCCCCCCCCTTTGACCAAAAAATGACTGTTTTGGGGGGTTTGAACCCCCCCCCCCCCCCTTTTGAAATTTTAACTGGTCTCGAAACCAAATTTTAGCGGTCACGCCCGTCATTTTCGATGGTCTCGGCCTCAAAAAGTGTGAAAAACCGTGGTCTCGGCCTCGAAAATGTCGAAAATTGTTGGTCTTGGCTTCAAAATTTGTCTACGACTACCCCACCCCCCCCCCCACCCCCCCCCCCTCCCCGCTCACAGGATTCTCAACCCATGGGTCTTGTCTCGGCCTCGAAAAGTTTGGACTGGACCTGGTCTCGTTCTCGCTGACCCACCACCCCCCCCCCCCCCCTTTAAAAAAATCCTGGGTACGCCACTGGGTGTCGATACACGAATACTCTACGCCATACATTTTGTATGGATTAACGTTTCATTTTCGGATTAACGAACACTATTTCATTTTCGGATTAACGAACCCTATTTAACTTTCGGATTAACGAACCCCATTTCATTTTCGAATTAACGGGCCCTAATTCATTTGCGGATTAACGAACCTCCGGAATAACGAGCATTACCCCATACCATGCACACACACACAAACCAACCAATAACCCATCCAACAAACCAACTGACCAATTCACAGACTGACTGATCGACCAATCATAAAATAAAAACTAATACTTATGAACAGATGAACTGATACCTAAAGAGCCAAGAGCTAAGAGCTAAGAGCTATTCCACTGTATAGAAACATTTTGACTTGGTCTTTGTATGAAGTTCATGATTTTGCATTTCCAAGCATAGACAAATTAAATTGATATGCAAATGACCCAGCAAACTAACGTTCTTGCACAAAATATTACAATATTCTTCTTTAAATGACAATCACTGCTTGGTTTTCTAACACAATCGCATCATCCGTTAACGTTTACAAACAATCCATCGACAATGTCACGACCCCACAACGATCATTGCTACTCCAATGTTGTTTTTTTCTTGAAATAATGTTATCGTACATGTCGATAATAATATAACGTTGAATAATTGAATTTTCGGCATACCATCTCTCATGTTGTATTTGCATGATGTATTTTATTTATTTTATTTAGTATGTAAAGCGCATAATAGAGTCATATAGACTATTATGCGCTATATAAATATGTATTATTATTATTATGATTAGGCTTCTTGGTTCAAAATCACGCTTCCTTGATTTTTATGATATAGCCTACAAATATTGATATCAGTTGTAAATGAATCAATTTGTACAAGTTCAAAAACAGGTTGTTAGTTTAGTCCTTGTGGGATAAGCGATACTGTTCTTTGGAAAGGACATATTTTATGACAAAAATTGTCACGCCACATTTTAATAAACATATTTTTGGTTTTATTTTCCAGACGTGTTTATCCCAATAGCCCTTACTTGCAGATTTCCAAAACAGTCCCCAAACCATGTACAGCCTACATCCATTGGAAGAGCATGCTCTTGTATGGCCGACCAATTCCTCTCTAAGGTGACATTGCCTTAGTCCTTTCTCAAGAAATACCTCCCTTCGAAAATTACTCTCTTAAATTACCAAGTGCAGAACTCCCTGAAGAAATTAGATAACTGCATTATCCACTAAGTTCGGTAGCCACGAGTTCTCTACACGATAACAGTATTTCGATGGTGAAAAGCGATCTTGAAATGCAACTATTTGTATACGTAGTATGAGGTTTATTTGGGCTTTGTCTCGTCATCGTTCAAAATATCCCTTTGGATCAGTTGGGAGGAAGGCTCTTGAGTAACTCTTGTATAGCGTTAAGTCCAATTGAAAGTACGTTTAAGTAACCAAAACTTATCAGTTAAAACTCCCTGAAGAAATTTGATTACTGCAATATCCACTTAGTTCGGTAGCCACAAGTTCTCTATATACACGATAACAAATTGTGTATGATTTGTGAATATTGTCTTTAATTGGTGAATAAAAGTTGATCCTAAACATTATCTGATTTCCAATCAGATATATTTATAGATATTTCAGCCGTTTCTGAACCGATTTTGATCGAACAAAGTTGAAAACTGTCACTAAAAATGTGTGCTATTTCAAATTGTACACTTAGTTTTTCATTTACTAACAACAAATTATTGAAGTGCCATCTAAACCAAAACTGAACTACCCTTTGATTCCGCTAGATGAGTGCTTAGAGATGATTATCAATCATCTTTGCTTTAGCGTAATTGTTCTCAAGTATGCGTTATTTTCCCATGTTTTCCAATATTACCTATTAAGGAGCGAAGCTAGGGGAAAATTCATATTTCATACTTCTTAAATGCTGTCGTTTTTACAAATATTGTGAAAGTTAGAGTATCACATTTACGAGTGACAATTTGACATGCTATCTTTTCGCCTGAAATGATTGGTTATATCTTATTTATTTCAAATATAGTCTTGTTTCACAGCTTATTGGTCCACAACCTAATCCTCCTTGAACACTTATGCAAGCATAATTAAATCAGTTAGTTACTGCTTCTATCCAGACGCTTATACCTATTATCAGCAACGGACACCGGGCGATTTCTGGTCAAGTGTTCAAACGGAATCTCCTGAGCGCCGTCCAATATATGACATGGTATATTTCAAGCGAAAAATACGCTGGCGGGTTTGAAATTGGGCGACTTTCTGGCAATCCACAAATTCGGCCGGAGAACGTTGGATATGTGACGCAGGCATTAGCAATATGCTTTTCTACCGTGAACATTCCTATTGTACATAATCCACAATGAATGCTGAATATCACTGGCGTACCCAGGATTTGTTCAAGGGGGGGAGGTGGGGGGGGGGGGGGGTTATTTCGTCAGCCAATTTTCTGAGGCCGAGACCATTGGTTGAGAATCGTGTAAGCTGGAGGGGGGGGGGGGGGGGGGGGGGGGGGGGGGGGGGGGGGGGTGTCCGTAGAAAATGCTCGAAGCCGAGACCAAGTACCATCAACATTTTCGAGGCCGAGACCGGGACCGGTCAACATTTTTCGAGGTCGAGACCGAGACAATTGGTTGAGAATCGTGTAAGCGGGTAAGCGGGGGGGGGGGGGGATTGTCCGTAGAAAATTTTCGAAGCCGAGGCCAAGTACCTTCACAATTTTCGAGACCGAGACCATCGGTAATGATGGTCGAGACCGCTAAAATGTGGTCTTGAGACCAGCTACAAGTGGTAAGGGGGGGGGGGGGGGGGGGTTCAACCCCGCCCCCCCCCCCAAAAAAAAAAAAAAAAATGATGAATGTGTTTTTGTGTGGATGGAAAGCGGTAGGGAAGGAATAAACCTATACAGTCATGTTGTTGTTGCAGGCCAACTCTATGCTGGTTATCGAGTTGAGTTAAATAAGAATGTGTATCGTGAATTAATTACTCCGAACCCAACTATAGTACTCAGGATCCCTTCAGAATCAAGCTGAAAACTAGCCTCGTTCTCACTTTAAGGATAATGCACGAAGAAGCCTATATACTCACAAACAAAAAGGTAGAAAGTATTTAAAGATTGGTCTCAACAACATGAATAACAAATCATAATTAAAAACGATTATATAACGCCTTAGAATGTTCTCGTGTTGTGATTGGCTGAATTCAGGTCACATGCTATTCAGAAAAAATTATCTATCTGCACTCAGTAACTGACGTCAGCCGTGCTATAGTCGACTATTGCACGGCTGACGTCATCAATTAAAGGAGTGATGTACCGGCGGTACACCCTACACGTTATTAAACGTACATTACGCGTCGTGTGAACATGCATGCATGCAGCGAGCTTCGCTGCATTTTTATAAGCGTGCTTTAATCGTTGTTTGTTTGTTTACTTATACTGCGTTGCGAGTTTACTCTGTTGCTCGGACAACAAGCGCGCTAAGCGCGCACAAGCTGTCTGGTCGCGTCGTTAAGATGTTCATAAAGGTTGTACACACGTCAGGTACTTCTAATTCTCCCGTGTACATATATATACAAAGACCGCGTCGCGTTTAAGCGTTCTAAGTACTGGTACTACGCTTAGTTCTCGCACTTTGAACTCAAGTACCTATTTCACTTGGATTATTCATCTGGATTAAAATATTGACTCGCACCTTCTTGACTTTGGATTGTTTATCTGGATAACATTATTGACATTGTTTGTTTATTGTACACTGGATCGAACGTGGTATGTATATTACTTTTACGATGGCGAATGTTGTGTTATTAAACTGAAGATGAACTAGTCTAGGCCTAGCAAATGTTCTTGATTGAAGTTTGAACGTTACTCTGTATACCAAAAAGTTAACTAAATATGCAGGGCTAAACTCTCTTGATTGAGGATGTTGATCATTTGAAAGCGGATGAACTAGACAAAGTGTTGAGTCGCTTTTATGGCAATATGCTGGTTTGAGAAAGGATGACGGGACATTGTACACAAAAAAGAGCATTCAATTTTACGGCGAGTTCTTTTGGAACTGGTTAGAGCTTCATGGACATGTTGGAACGGCATCGTTTTTCCTGGGATTATAAAAACATATTTTGTGTCAAAAGTGTAGTTGTTATATAAAGAAAATAATTAATGATTTCTCGTGCGAGGGCAGTCTATTGCACTCAGCGTGCAGCCACGTCAGTACTATTGAACTCGCTACTTCGTAGCTCGTTCAATAGTACTGACGTGGCTGCACGATTCGTGCAAATAGACGTGCCCTATCGCACTCAAAATCATCAATTATTTCCTTACTATTTTTTTTTCACACACCCACATACTCACACGCACACGCACCCACCCGCATGCACAAACACATTTTATAAGTATAGGTTTTCCCGCTCAATTTGGCACTTTCTTCAATCGAATTCAAATTCACGCATTGCCGCGTAATCGTTGGTATCGGCCTTTCAAATTCCGAATAAGTGCAAACGAATTCATGCATACGCATACGGTTTCGTGAATAGACACGATAGTTCGTTTATGGGCACTCGAATTCGCGAATGTGCATAGCGCCAGCGTGAACTACGTGCGATTTTGAATGACCATTGATGAAAAGGTATGCTCTTTGTGCAAATTCACTTGCTCAGACGTGATTTTGAACCACTATTTACGAATTCGAATGCTGCTTTGACACGGCGATCACAAATCGCGCGAATTCGTTTGCTCCTTGTATCAATTTGATTGTCACAATCGCGAAATTGAGCGGGAAAACCTATATTATCATGAATCTCGTTTTCTCTCTTTCTCACGTTTTCTTTCTTTTAAAATGAGTATACCATTACTAGAATCACTTGTTTCACACGGGCTATGACATACGCATGGGCAACTATTTTTTTACAATTGTATCAATTATGTTTATGAAGTTTTAACTTTTGAATTACCAAATTTATTCTTGGATACCATAATCAGTCAGCTGTTCAATCTCAAACATATTATAATCTAAACAACTTTAAAACAAAGCTTTTTGATCAAATATGAATTTAGATAAAGTAACAAACTTTTTAATGTTATTTTTATGGAAGATTTTGTCAAAGTAATAATGCCGAATATTTAAAAAACATCGAAATGTACTGGGTAAATTACCGAGTATACAAATGTCCCAATGCAAAACATGATATTAATGTCTCCCTTATTGTCTAAAAAGTGACATTAAAGTTGACTTTAAATTGTTTTAAAAAAATCGCAACTTACCGAATATTCACCGCTTCTTTCAAAAGGTGTGTGCAGTTTTCGCTGTAAAAACGTCGAGATGTATTAACACCACATCAGTGTTATTCGCAGAAATGTACGCTTTAAACAAAATGTTGAGAAAACCAACTATCGCCGAGCACGCGATTGTTTTTTGCCAAAGTGTTGAATATTTGTAAGCAGAATGACTCCGTTTTGCTGTTTAAATACCTTTTTCATATGCTCAGAAGACGGGTGATACGGAAACGCAGAATCGCCTCTAGAATAATATCCAAGTGCGTTTACTAAATACTTTAATGGATATTGAATGACATTCATTAAGGATCGAATCAAAGTTTAAACTGAAGTAGGTTCATTGTGGAGTGAAGAACCGCGGCAAATGAGCTTTGATCAAATATTCATGAAAGTTAATTGTTACGTGTGCGGGTAAACATACAACAAATACACGTGATTTGGTTTTCGTGATAAAATGCCTATGCGTGAATAGGTGAAGAAAACTTTTCCGTAGAGGATCGAGTTCGTTTTCATATTTAGTCACACAAAGTATAACTATATACCCCAGCTCACACACTTGCACGCAGCACATTTAGATGGAGAGAAGTAAGATGATGACGTCATCAGTGATGCGCTCTGAGATCAGTCTGTTGCCATCCCACTACTTCAAATTAATGCATCGAATTTATTTCACGAGATGTGTACTATAATAGTATTTACAATGCTATATATTCACGCGCCAATTTCAATGAACTTAGAAATCCGTGTTTGCGATGGGGGGGGGGGGGGGGGGGGGGGGGGGAGACATTGTCCAGAGTCACTGGTAAGAGAGATAGAAGCCCCACATACAATTATTATGTATGCCAATAATTTGAAGACAAGGGGGGAGAGGGAATAGTTAGTCAATCGAATAACACCAGAGCACGGGAGTCCCCGGAAGCTTTTATATTTCAGACATTTAGAACTGCTATTAATGTGTGATAACATTTTGTATATTAGTGAATATACCTTATTCATAGCGAGGTTCATAGGTGGTTAAAGTGCCTCATAACAGTGACCTAGGGGTATATCAGCCCCGTGCGCTCGTTGATAGAAGCACAAATCAAAGATTTTTCTTTATAAGGGATAGAAATATAAATTTGAATCAATGTAAGTTTGATTTACGAACTTTTCAAAAAAGGTTTGACCAAGTGGGATACAGGGACTCCCGTATTGCCCTTGGCGGGGGTCCAGGAGGCGGAGCCCCCGGAAGTTTTTTGTTGTTGTAATTTAGCACCGAGAGTCTCTCAAGATGCGGTTTAAAAGTCATACAGTAGCGGATCTTGTATGGGTTTCGTGCAAGGCAATGCAGTAGAGAGGAGCCTTGAATAGGATGTGTCCAGTTGCTCATGTACTAGAGCTATTGATGGGGTCTAGGGGATTGAGCCCCCCGAAACTTTTAGGCTTTTATAATTTGGCGAGTATACAAGGTCAGTGTGGCAGGGTCCGACTCTGATATAGGGCCCAGAAGTCTAGGGGACGGAGCATCCAAGGATAACAGATTTTGGCAATTTCTTACTCTTCTTTTTCAAACAAATGACACATAAATTAGACAAACAACATACTTGTCTCGATCAGAATATACATCACCACTACAGCTCCGCCTATCCGACTTCAAAAATTAATTGTTTGATGATATTTCAGTGTGCTCTGAGTTCAGCGCTTGTCTACATAATAAATTGAAAGACTATTTAGGTTTTTGAATCGGTGTCATGTAGATAAGGGTTTAATTATAACTACGTTTACTTCATGTGTGTTTGAAACAAATGCACTGTCCACCACAACAATTTCAAAATTTCAGTTTCCGCAACCGAAATGAAGCTTGAAGTGGAAATCATTCATAATCTTGATGAAAAACTATTTGCGCGCGAAACATAGATTTGCCGTCTTTCCAAAGTAACAACACAGCTATTTTAAAGGTTGATTATTGATAATTATGTTCTTTCCCCCTTTGGCATTATATCTATCGATTTTTGTTTCTACATTATTGGAATTATATGGGGGGGGGGGGGGGGGGCAAAGCGATATGTTTGCCGACCCTATTATTTTCATGGGAGGGGGGGGGGGGCGACGGCCCCCCTGCCCCCAGGATATACATGGAGCTCTATATATAAATGCTATTATATTATTATTATTATCAGTAGTAAAGGAGTAGTGCAATAGCAGTATGAGTAATAGTAGTAGCAGTAGCCGTTGCCGTGGCAGTAGCAGTAGTAGTAGTAGTAGTAGTAGTAGTAGTAGTAGTAGTAGTAGTATTAACATTATTATTATTATTAGTAGTAGTAGTAGTAGTAGTAGTAGTAGTAGTAGTAGTAGTAGTACCCAGTAGTAGTAGTAGTAGTAGTAGTAGTAGTAGTAGTAGTAGTAGTAGTAGTAGTATAGTAGTAGTAGTAGTAGTAGTAGTATACAGTAGTAGTAGTATAGTAGTAGTAGTAGTTGTAGTAGTAGTAGTAGTAGTAGTAGTAGTAGTAGTAGTAGTAGTAGTAGCAGTAGTAGTAGTATTATACAGTAGTAGTAGTAGTAGTAGTACAGTAGTAGTAGTAGTAGTAGTACAGTAGTAGTAGTAGTAGTAGTAGTAGTAGTAGTAGTAGTAGTAGTAGTAGTAGTAGTAGTAGTATTTTCTGACATCTGATATAAATCCACACACAAATGGCAAATTATGTTCATCTGTTTAATTATATCATTAACACAACATACGAAATTACTCATGTAGAGTTGCAGACAAGAAATAATACAGTTGTGCAATACAAAATCAAATAAATCATTTTTAAAAATGTAAAGGAGTAGTGCAATAGCAGTATGAGTAATAGTAGTAGCAGTAGCCGTTGCCGTGGCAGTAGCAGTAGCAGTAGTAGTAGTAGTAGTAGTAGTAGTAGTAGTAGTAGTACTAGTAGTAGTAATAGTAGTAGTAGTAGTAGTAGTAGTAGTAGTAGTAGTAGTAGTAGTAGTAGTAGTAGTAGTATTAACATTATTATTATTATTATTAGTAGTAGTAGTAGTAGTAGTAGTAGTAGTAGTAGTAGTAGTAGTAGTAGTATACTAGTAGTAGTAGTACCCAGTAGTAGTAGTAGTAGTAGTAGTAGTAGTAGTAGTAGTAGTATAGTAGTAGTAGTAGTAGTAGTAGTAGTATACAGTAGTAGTAGTATAGTAGTAGTAGTAGTTGTAGTAGTAGTAGTAGTAGTAGTAGTAGTAGTAGCAGTAGTAGTAGTATTATACAGTAGTAGTAGTAGTAGTAGTAGTACAGTAGTAGTAGTAGTAGTAGTAGTAGTAGTAGTAGTAGTAGTAGTAGTAGTAATAGTATTTTCTGACATCTGATATAAATCCACACACAAATGGCAAATTATGTTCATCTGTTTAATTATATCATTAACACAACATACGAAATTACTCATGTAGAGTTGCAGACAAGAAATAATACAGTTGTGCAATACAAAATCAAATAAATCATTTTTAAAAATGTGTCTTCATGCAGTATTACAAATGAATTAAGGATAAAGATAACGAACACTATATTTATACTTATACTGTCACAAAACTAGCCTAATATATAAAAATTGAAAAAGGAAAAACGAAATTGTTTAGACAAACCTAGGTCTTTTATTTATCTTTTATTTATTCATAGGAGTCAAATACAAAAAATACATTATTGAAATAACCTTTTTCCAAGTTAATACGGCTTTTAAAGGGATAGATGAGTTCTGGTAAGGAGAGTACAGTTTTAGTCAAACTTAATTTTAGTAACCAAAACCTGCACCATTACATTACAGACTAATAGTTATAACTCTACCATGCTTGAAAGAAATACAAAATTACAAAAGACTAAGTAAAAAGCCTGTTATCATTCAAATAGAGCCGTTCAAACTCAAGATGGCGCTCTCTAAAAACTCATGGGTTTAGAACATTTTAAATAAAATATTGTGCATGTGAAGGTTCGTAAAAATAGTGATTAGATAGAGAGATAATCAACAACTATTACAAAACTTCTTTTGAAATTTTTGAAAAGAGGAAGCATTTAAAAAAAAATTAACGGTTGGTTCAAAATTATCTAATAATTGTGGGGCCCCACATTTATTACAAATGGCTACGTTTATGGTTATTTCAGCCGTTTCTGAACCGATTTTGATCAAATAAAGTTTATTCTGTCATTGAATTAGTATGCTCTTTCAAATTTTACACTCAGTTTTTCATTATCTCACAAACAAATTATTATGTGTAGCGCCCTCGCTACCAAAACTCAACTATCCCTTTAAGCCTGCTGTAAAGAAAATCATTTTTATTCCTTTTTTTTATTTCAATTTTTTATTTTTATTAATTTTTTTTAAATTCTAATTTCACTTAATCGACGTCTTAAAGATCGGGCAAAATCAGGAGAATCACACCACTTGGGGAGGACTCTTTTGTTTCGCTGGTCAGATGAAACATCGGAATGATACATGATATTGGGGTAACAGACCTTAGCCGCCGGCAAACATTTGCTATTACGCCCATGATGTCCTTGTCTCATCATTAGCTCCGACAACTTGTTTTATGATTGTTGACTCATGATAGTAAAAAGTAGTTGATTATTTACTATATTAATGACGCACGCCTCTTGTTATGATCAGCTGCTGCAAATTGCTGTCCAACAGTTCCGGTGTGGACTAACTATAGTGAACCACAAATCACTGTAAACAAAGTTATACAACAGTAGCTTCTCATGTTCGCGTGATGACGTCATTTTGAAGCCGATGCGCATGCGCCAAATTTACGTTCTCATTTGCTCCCCAAATAAAGACCGCCAAAGTCATCGAGAATTTACAATAGCCTTTCCATTAGTGTTCAATTAATTTCCACTGTAACGTAAACATGCAACTCCGGAAGGCAGCTGAAAGTTGTTTTTCGTGTGGCGAGAGTTGTTTTTCTTTATTTTGTATGATTATGTCTATATGTGAGTAATGTCGTTATTTTGGTGTATGTGTGTGTGCATTCAAGAAAACAACTGTGTCAATACCGGGCTAATATCATACTCCAAATAGCTTGATTTTGTTCTTAATTTATACGGGAGCCAAACGCTGGCATTTTTGCTTACTGTTATTGGTTAGTTCATAATAGACCGCTTCTGTAATGTATGCAAATAATATAAGTTTGCCGGAGCTTGCCGGACCTAGTTACTATTGTTAAGCTTGACGTCATACGCATATTATTTGCATACATTACCGAAGCGGTCTATTCCCGTCACTTCTAGTCGAATACTATGGAGGATTAAGTATCTGAATTCGGATAGTATTGACTACGATCAAAATGAACTATACAGACGCTTTAAAATTAATTCTTAAATATTTCCATAATTATAGGGAGACATTTGACAAATCAGAACCCATTTCAGTATTCTGTTACCATTAGCCAAACAGCAAGGTACACGAGAAGTGTGAAAGCTCTCAGTGATTTTGGTTGAATTTTGGCAAAGTTAATGGATCACACTAAATCAAATGTCAACATTTTCGAGACGATGAACAGCAGGTTTATAGATACGCTCGTACAGTACATGACTATAATATATAGCTAAATTTGTATCACTGCGATAAGTAATGTTCGTTTTGTTTTTATTGGATCAGGGCCCCGTTGCCGAAAGAGATACACTCAATTGTAAGTTACAATTGATTGTAAGTCAGAAAATTTGCGCGTTTCATCCAATCATATTATTTTGCACATTTAGAACACTGATCTGACTTACAATTTATTGTAACTTTATACAATCGATTGTATCTCTTTCTGCAACCGGGCCCAGATATATGATATATGTATTGCATTGATATAATATAGTCATGGTGATATCTTATCAAAGCGGTCAAAATAAGAATTGTATTTACTATTACTGAATTATTACTAGTAGCATATACATGACTAATGGAGACAAAATGAAATGCGAGGAAATCGTCACTTTTAATATGACATTATGATTTTATTCAAAAGATTGAATACATAAATACAGATGATAATGATATTTGGTGAATATAAAATGTATATTGAATTGTATCTGTCTATCTTATCTATGTTGATTTTAAAATACCATGATTATATATCGCCATCGTTGCATAATGCATATCAAGTCAGAATGTTATTTTCCGCATGATGTCGCTTGAGAATTGGAGGCTTGTCCTGCATAAGAAACAATAGGAGAGAAATGAAAACGAAGTAAAGAAAAACATACAAAAAATAAACCTTCTTCACCGTTCTGTGCATATAAATGTGAATTATTAAATTTCAGGATTTCAAAAGTAAGGACATCACCCATGCAAATCATTGAAATTAAAGATATTGTATTGATTCGAGAAGAAGCGTGCGTGAGATGCGATCGTTTCATACACAGGACCTCCATTAATCGTCCATTATTGTGGGGCCCCACAATTATTCAATAATTCTGAACCAGCCGTTAAAATTTGTTTTAAATGCTTCCTCTTTTCAAAAATTTACAAAAGAGGTTTTTAAATAGTTGTTAATTATCTCTCTATCTAATCACTATTTCAACAAAACATCACATGCTCAATATTTTATTAAAAATGGTTGAAACCAACGATTTTTTAGAGAGCGCCCTCTTGAGTTTTAACGGCTCTTTTCGAATGATAACGGACTTTTTACTTAGTCGTTTGTGATTTTGTATTCCTTTCGAGCATTGTGGAGTTATGACTATTAGTTTGTAATGTAATGGTGCAGGTTTTGGTTACTAAAATTCAGTTTGACCAAAACTGTACTCTTTTTACCAAAACTCAACTATCCTTTTAAGATTGAACCTTCAAAGATCAGTTTTCCTATGACAAGGCGTTAGCAAACAGCACTTCGCCTTTTCGCTCATTACTTGGCCTTACGGCATTCATTCATCGTGACACTTGAACATATTAGACATCTGAGAAATGTATGTTTAATCAATCCCTAATTATCTGTTGTTGTATGCATTTGGTAACAATATCGACTTTGATCTAACATCGAACAGTCGTTATAGCGGGTCTCAGGTCACCTGATACTAGCGGGTCTTAGGTCACCTGATAGTAGGCTAGCGGGTCTCAGGTCACGTTGCCGTGCCCGTATACGTTCATATCTACCTTAGAAAGTTAGAATAATCTGCATATTACTTCTTGAATACGTGAAATATTCAAGTCCTCCTTGTTCCTGTAAGGCACATATATCAGGCTGTACTTATCTCCGCTTATGTAGCCCTAGGCCACACGTCTATATTATGCTGTAAATAGTGAAAGTTACAGAAGGGAACTAGTCATCTGATAGTTCCGTGTGTGTAACATTCACCTTTTCCATTGTATATAATTATGTCCAGTGTCCCGGCCGGGAATTGAATCCGGGACACCCTATGTATGAGCCGGACACTCTAACCGCAAAGCCATCATCCCTGGTCAATCGTAAGGATGTTTTTTTTTTTTAATACATACCTTGATGGACCCGTTCCCGGCTTAGTTTTTGTTGAGGTTAGCGATAAGGTCTTGGAAGTTTGTTGTGCAGAACATTTTATGTTGATACGAGGTCATGCCTTCGGGAATCTGGGGCAACGAGACAAAGAACGTTGATTCCATTAATGACAAAACGAGCACCTCATCAATATCTTGACATTTATGTTTTTGGCTCGTCTAGTGCCTGTCCAGTGATTGGCCCAAGCGGCGCGCGCCTATTTAGAGCTAGCAAATCGTGTAACATGGGTGTTAAGTGGTCACACGCCGCACTAGATCTGTCCATCACAAAGTGGTAACAGCTTGTATCCCCACTACACAAAACTAGTTATAAACTTGCTATTGACGTCCATTCAAAGTGAATTGCTACTCAATTACATGTACTTTGTCGACTGGCGAGATGTTTTTGTGTGGATCAGTTTTAGATGCATGCAGTTTGTTTTCTTGCCGACGCATGTGCACTTCAGCTCTTCTTTAACCAAAAAAAAAGGAAAAAGGAAATACATTTTATAGGCCTGTTGTTGCAACCATGGTGGTTTTGTGCTAATTATTAAGGTGTTTGTTGAATACCTCTTCTATTTGTTGAAGTACATTGTAAGTTGTTTATGTCTTAATGGTTGTTTTTGAGTTGGTCAATACACCATCGAGCCATCTCAATTTTACCCTAATGGAGGAATATCCAACATTTTGTTTTAAATGAAGAATTTTATAATAACAGTCGCAAAACAAGGAAGTGATTAGTCAATGTCTACTTGATCATGTTTGTATACATAATATAGGTAGGGGACAGATACACCAGCTTTTACTGCACCGGCGCGATTACTTGAGCATTTCCTTTCAACCATCCAAGTTAAAGGGGTAGTACAGTTTTGGTAAGGCTGAGCTTTAATAACCAAACCTGCACAATAACATTACAAACTAATAGTTATAACTCCACCATGCTCGAAAGGTATAGAAAATTACAAACGACTAAATAAAAAGCCTGTTATCATTCAAAAAGAGCCATTCACTCAGTTTTTCATTATCTCACCAAAAAAATGATTTTGTGCAGCACCCTCTATACCAAACCTGAACTACCCCTTTAACCACATGACTGCACCATGCATTGTTGGAAAGCTTAGACTCTGGGGAAATTAACATATTGTAGTCAACAACACAGAATGAAACAAGAGTGAAACAAGTACTATCTCATGCCAAAACAAAACAAACCTTTTTTCTGAAGTCCAAACTTCAACCACTGAGAATGAGAAGTGCGGAGGTTTATCTCTTATTCATATAAAATATAGATGATGACAGGGCAAATACAAACGAATTATAGCGTTTTAGAATAAGCAGCTGTCGTCATGGTAAAATAAACAGTCATGACCAGAAAAAAAATTACGCCAATAATTGTATAATAATGTTGATTCAACATACATGAATCCATAAGGCCTGATTAATCTGTTTATCTCCTGAAAAGAATTGAATGTTCTGTAAAGCGTTATTCGGGTTAATGTATTTCTGAAGACAAAAGGGTCGAGAAAGAAGCTTCAAAGACGATTACAATATCGGTAATTGTGTCTTAACGAATATCAGATGGATCTTTATTTATACCGGAATATCCCATTCAATTGGCATTTTCTGAAAGATTTTACTTCAAAGAGTGCGAGATGCAAAAAGAAACTAACTATATAGCAAAACATGCGAATTGTGTTTATCAAAAAACTATGATCCTGACATTAAACTTCATATCACAGTTTCCTTGAAAGCAGATCATTTATGATAATTATTTGCATCTCTATTCGTATAGTTACAAGCCGAAGCTCTGGATCTTGCCAAATTCACAAACTTTCTACATGAATGTGAACGTTTGCAAACTAAAGCAAATGAAGTGTTTAATTAAGGTACATACTTCGTTTGTCGGGTGAGATGGCCTTCCAGCAGACTCTTTCCGGCTTTTCTGAAACAAAATTCAATCAAAAACAAGTTATAAACATTCACATTATGTGAGGTGTAGTCGATAACAACATTACTTGTGATTAGCACATTGCATGTTTACTCTTGCGAGTATTAGATTTTTATTTGCATGTGTTGTATGTAATGAAAATGTTTGGATAAGTTTAAGCAATTATCAACCACAGATTTCCCACGCAATTGCTTAAACAGGTGTGTTTACTGTTCGTGTCAATTACATTTTGTAGAATTAATTCCATAAACAACGAGTAAAGTCGATCTACCCACAAGGTTTCTATGCGTATAATAAAATTATCAGGAACCTTGTGACGCTTAAAGCCAAATAACAGTATTGGGAAAGTTACCCAAAACATCTATAGCTTATTGGCCAAACTAATTGATCAATATTGTTGAATTATTGAATTCGAACCTTAGTACTGTAAATGCAGAAATATTGGTGAAAAATCAATTCACCTCGTCAACACGCCAGTGAGATTTGGCCTGAATTCACCGCCCGTTCGCGCCTCTCCGCTGGGCCGTACACAGCGCGCTCGCATAGCTTTCGCACGCAACGTATGCGATTGAATATAATTATCTATTCACAGATATATATTTCGAACTTTTAATGCTCAAATAGTAACTATCAAATAATTTTCCCCAAAATATTTACATAAACAGGTAAGTTATAATATATAATTTCACAGGGTATGAATAAAGCATATTTTAAATTTATTTGTGTGGGGCGTTTCCTAATACTGTCAGTTTGCTTTAATCGTTATGGATGTTGCTGATCACTCCTTAGTGAACGTGTCAAGAGTCAAGACCCGCATTGCCCCCACACAGCATCGAACATTAAAGTGATCAATTAACTTAAGAACATTAACATTTCGGCAAAAGGGATATTTGAGACTTGAAATATTCTTTTGAATGATGATTGAATGATATATGTTTCATAAAAAAAGAACGCTGTTTACCTAGTGAAAATGTATGTAAGATTCTATCATCGTTGCCACGCGGTTTTATATCAAAAAGTGTTCCTGGAACGCTTTTATTCCATCATAAATATCTCCATAATTAGAGAGACATTTGGAAAGTCAAAGCCAATGTTTTGCCGCATACTTCTGTTAACATAAGCCAAAGTTTCAAGAGAAATGTGAAAGCTCCAAGTAATTTTGGTTGAACAAAATTAAGGAATCACTTCAATGCGTGAGTTGTGTGAGTGTTGGACTAGAGGGAACAGACATGGCCCCATATGCCCCTCCTTTTTGTAGGAAATGTAGCCTCCCCTATCACTATCTCCCTCTCTTTGTGGAAATGACAACTATTTATAACGCCGAGTTTAGGTTTGCTACTGACTGCCACCTAATTGGAACATTTCCCGCCCCCATCCCTGCGCTCTGGGTTGTCCCTTGGGTCCCTGTCTTCTAAGGCCACTAGGCGTGCTTGGAAACCCCATGATAGATGACGTGTTACCCCTTTGTTCTTCTGCACAGCGCCCCATGACCCGCCCCGCTTGGCCGGCCTCTTGTTGTGTTGTTGAGGATCGGGAAGCAGCCCGCGGATGACGAGGTCTCGCTCCCGCCGGACCTCATTCTGAGCAAGCTCACGCTCTCTCTCCAACAGCTTCTCCTACAAACAGTTGCAATTGGTAATCACAGAATGGATATATTGCCTTGCAGCAACATTATCAATCTTATATAACGTTGTGTCCAAAGACAGTTCAAAAGGTAGACGTAGTATGTGTGCCTGCGTGGCGTCTAAATCTTGAAGAGCTGAAATTGTAAAAGCGTGGGATTTCTCCCTAAACTGTTTTGCGTGGGATTTAGGGATTCTTTCCGAACACGGTTAAATACTACAGTGTGTTCTCGCACGTAGCCAATGAAGGTAAGCTGCCCTTTCGTAATTGAGAATTCATAAATTATATTTTACAGGGAAGTTTTGCTGAATTTATATTTTTGACTGGAGCATGACTTTATATGCATATTATATCGGTGATATTCAGTGTACATCTTTGGACTTTCGTGTTAACATTATAATCATATATTTCTGTGCCTTTATTTATGTTAGACAAATAAAACGTAGGCATTATCCTCTGGAGTATTTACGAACAATGCAAGATACAATTCTGATACACATTATGGAATAGCGTTGTTTAAAAAAAAAGTTCTTCTAATCCATATTACTCTTGTTTTATGTATATGATCAAACTATAAGAACGCAATGAGACGTCATACATTCTTGTTTCTATGCGTGTATGATAATACCGGGAGGTTGTTTTATCAATCCCATTATGTGTTTTATTGTTGTTGTTAACTGAGGCCGCTTGTACCCCCATGACCCCGTAGCTATATAATATACTCCACTGATTACATGATAATTATGTTATTACTTCTGCGCTCTATAGATTCACCTCGTATTCTTGAACAACCTTATCAGCTAGAGCGTCCATGTAGCGGGCGCTCGTCAGATCCACGGCCTCGCTCCCCATTAGTCTTCTCAGAAGGCGTCTGCAGCTAGGGTTGCTAGAAATGAAGTGTGCCCGGCCTGTACGCGAATACTGAACAAAATATTTCTAGAATGCTTGTATAACACATAAATTAATTATTGAGTGCATGAAATGAATAAAGACAGAAATTAACGAATGAAAGAATCGACAATGAAACTGAATGAATGGATAAATAAATGATTACTTTAAAAGGATAGTTGAGTTTTGGTAAAGAGAGTACCGTTTGGGTCAAACTGAATTTTAGGTACCAAAACCTGCACCATTACAAACGAATTGTTATAACTCCACCATGCTCGAAAGGTATTACAAAAATTACAAACGACTAAGTAAAAAGCCTGTTATCATTCAAAAGAGCCGTTAAAACTCAAGAGGGCGCTTTCTAAAAACTCATTGGTGTCATGCATTTCATGCTTTTCATGCATCAAATAAAGTTTATTCTGTTAATAAATTGTATGCTCTTTCAAATTTGACACTCAGTTTTTCATTACCTCACCAAAAAAATGTATTTCGTGCAGCGCCCTCTATACCAAACTCAACTATCCCTTGAATTAGTTAATTGCTTGAATAATGTATTAATTACAGGCCCGTACGTGACCGAACGTGGCCGATACCGAGATCACTGGTTGAGAGTCGTTGTAAGCGGGGGGGGGGGGGGGGGGGGGGGGGTGTCCGTCACCTCGAGGTCGAGCCCAAGACCATTACCCCAATGGTCTTTTAGATGGTTTTGTAATGCCTAGCAAGTGGACCTTTTGGGGGGGGGGGGGGGGGGGTGCGTACGCACCCACGCACCCGCCCCCCCCCCCCTGGCTACGGGCCTGTTAATTATTGTATATGAATGAACACTTGAATTTTAAAAAAAAAATGAAAGAATGCGTGAATAAATGAACAAATTAATTATATATGTAATTATAATATCTATTTCTTATACATTTTGTATTTGTATACAAGTTTTTAAAAACTAAATATACTAAATATGCATATTATTTTTTTCTAAAAAAATAATGTTCGCAATATAAATAGGTCATATTTTAAAAGTGTTTAGCTGCGAATTAATTTTATTATGCACTAAGATTAGAATGAATACATACACGCATACACATAACAGGGCGTCAACAGGTTCTCAAAAGTGGGGGGTGCGAGGGTATGGGAGGGGATGTCTTCCACCGTAGGGAGCTTTTGCATTTTGGGACTTGCAATTCTACGATTTTGTGCATACCTTAGACATAAATTTCACATTATATTTAGTATACAAGCTATGGATTCAAACATACACAATGTGCGAAGGGAGGGGGGGGGGGGGGAGGACAATCCCTCCACTTTCAAATGTATCCCCTCGTAGCCCCTGTTGACGCCCATTCACACACACATATGCAACCCACTCACGCACACACACACAAATACGCACACACCCTACATGCATGTACAAGTAAAGATACCAATTTGAGAGAAGGTATGGGAGGCGGTTTATCCCCTCCCACGTGGATTTTTTTGTTGCAATTAGTGTTTAGAATATCACTTTAGCTATATATGATTATTATTATTATAATCATTATTAGTATCATTATTATGCATTTGATAAAGACTAAACTTTGAAAATGTGTGTGTGGGGGGGGGGGGGGGGGGGGCGAGGAGTTTGTACAGGCCACTCCCAGCACAAAGAGCGTACAGTTTTAATGACAGAATAAACTTTATTTGATCAAAATCGGTTCAGAGACGGCTGAAATATCAATAAATGTTCAAAAATGTTCAAAAGAGGTTTTTAGATAGTTGTTGATAATCTCTCTATTTAATCATTATTTTAACAAAACATCACATTACTTTTTAATGGTTGAAACCAATGATTTTTTAGAGAGCGCCCTCTTGAGTTTTAACGGCTCTTTTTTTTTAATGATAACAGGCTTTTTACTTAGTCGTTTGTAATTTTGTATACCTTTCGAGCATGGTAGAGTTATAACTTTAAGTTTGGTGCAGGTTTGGGTTACTAAAATTCAGTTTGACAAAAACTGTAATCTCTATATATAACAACACTCAACTATCCCTTTAAGCCGACGCTTCGCCACTAATTATGTCCCCATTTTGTATTTCTCCAAATTATATTTAAAATACTGGTTCATACAATCCATACACCAAAACGCGATCCTCCCCTCCCGCATAAGACATATAAACTGTCAAACTGTTTTCGTTTATTTGTATGACTCCACGTTTTAATTAAACCCCTTCCCTAGTGAGGCCTAGTGAGCTTTGTACAAAATCTATGGGGATTTCTGAATCTTGATGGGAACGAGTAAAATCTAAATTATCTTCTTTTTTTTTTGTAGTGATTAAAAAAAAAAAAATCCATAAAATAAATAAGTACGTATCTATATAAAAGTGATGATTCTGTTATTACGGTTATTACACTTACACACACTCACACGTACTAAGAACAATATCGCTGATCCAATCTAAATTCATTTAGCAAGTTTATTGATTAACCATTCTAATAATGAATAAAATGCGTTGATGATTACGGTCATGTCGTAATTGCATGACGCAGTTTCACTACGAGAATAGGATTATTGGCTTTGCATTTCTATTATCTTATCATTTTGACAATAACGGCGTTTTTTCCACTGTGCTTATGACACTGCAACTATAAAGGTTCTGCATTTGGTTTAAGTTAACAAGAATGGTTAGTATAAGTACTTGATCCAAAATAATGTCACTAATGATGAATGTATGACCGACGTCATTTTCTCAACAACACCATTCACTAGTTAATACGCACGACGTACAACTAATACGTATGTCAGAAAACAAATTTGCAGTTAAAAAGTAATGACATGTAAAACTTACCAACAACTTTTTACTGCGTTTCATCGGTCCTGTTATTTCTCAGTACTAATTTCTGAAATCGTACTGTATGCCTTTTTATCAAAAATCGATTATATTATAGACTTAAAGTATATTTGCTTTAGATAACTTTATTTCTCTATTTTTGTTTGCGCTATCTTTTTCACCTCTCTTTGTGGGGCGTTTATGATGTTACGTTTATCATCGAATTAGCAACAGAGCCAAGTGCATCTCCCAGTGATGAGCGCCACGCGCATGCGCATGCTGCCACGTACCATTATTACGTCACTTTATGGCGCGCAAAGTGATTATGACATGACTACAATACAATTTAAATACAAATAATTATCACGTCGGCGCTTAATAGTTGTGGTAAGCTACATGCAGAGAAATGTATGGCTAGTGGTAAATTTTTATTTACAAATCAACTTTGTTTACATTCGAATACATATTGTTAGTATAATTTGCACGCACAATTTGGGTGCCATATCTGACCGTCCGATGGCAATGAATAATCTGATGATTGGTTAAAATTTGGTCTGGTAGTATATATTTATAAACCAAGCAGTTTACCTGTTTTCACGTTTAACGCGTTAAATGACTGGGGACAGAGAGGTGTTCTGTTATATTAAAGCTAACACAACAAAACATTACTAATATACCATACATACGAATGATTATAAGTCAATAAATTACTGTTCAAACCACACTTAATTTAAAAGTGGTTAAAATTCAATTGTACAAAATATATACACATATTACGTAAAATTCCAGTATTGACAATCAATAAATCAATAAACGTGGACCATGACTGATACAATAAGTTGGATGGCCCCGTTATGAGATTACTGAACTCAGCGAAACACTCCTTCTCAACTGTAAAAGTCAAGCCTCAACTACCTCATTTTAATTAACAAAATACTTGATATAGTGATCAAATACTGAGGTATTCACAACGTGCATGAAAATAAAACGATAATAAATCTAACGCATTCATACAAAACCTTCATAAAAAGTACAAATAAAACGTGCCTCTTTAGTGGACTGCTTTATAAACTAACACATGATTATATTAAGAAAGTAAATTGTTTTGATATTTACACTTAATGGCCAATTTACAGTTCAAATAATCACAGTCACTGTTTTCAACATCTGCTGGGGTATATCAATTTATAGATATAAGCCAGCTCTAGTTCTTGTTTAAAGGAGTGTTGGTGTTCATTAATTTGTGCTATTGTTAAATGTATTCAAGCAATAACGGTTATATTGTGGGGTAAAGTCGGGATCAACCCCGACTAAATATAAATATTCAATTTAAATGAACGCCAAAATTATTTTTAAAAACCAACAATTATAGGGCAAGGGGGCGGCAGGAAGTCCCATATAGGATACAACGCCCCTCCATTTAGACACAACACTCGGCGATATAAGCATCACAAATTTGTCTTCTAAGTGTGCCTTTATATTACGTCAATCCTTCGAAAAATGTCTCAAGTTTATCATCGTTCTCTGCACATAACATAAGTCTTGTCATTTTACGGCATGTTTATACTTCTGCACGTTCAGCCGCTCTTAACCGTCGGAGTGATATAATGGTCGACTAGACATGCACAATCACTTCTATTGATTCTTTCCTTAATGTACACTTTGGATGTAATAAAATGGTTTAAACACTCAGACCTCTTAGCAGCCTGATTCTGATTTATATTAATAGCAGATGAATCAAGGAATCGTGATAGTTATGTAAACTCGTCTGAAGGACAACATTTAAGTCCAGTGGATTATTTCAATTTAATTTGGCACTCGGAGGGTTTAATATTCCTCTTTTATACCTGTATCAATAGAAGTTATCAATTGTAATTGTATAACGTGTTCCATATCAAATACATGTACCAGGCTTTTACTTGATATATTTCACTAACATAAATTATTAATTGAAATTAATGTCGCTCATATACGAAACGCTTCTCATGTTTAAGTACAGCTTACTTGTCCATGGGAAAATATCTTATCATACTGTCAAAGGTTTACGTTAAAATTCGTTTAAATTAAACAGACAGTCAATATTTTACAAACAAATTAATATTTACAAAAAGTACTAAAAGTTGTTATAAATTACAAATGCAATCAAAAACTTTACCGATAAAACAAAGCACTGTTCAGGTAACCATTTTAGGTCATGTCCGGTTTCATTCAGAAACGAGAATCCATCAACTAGCTTTGAAATCACCATTAATTTCAATGTTATAGTCTTTTCGCACAATCGACATCATACATTATGTGTTTGCTATAATCTGACAATTCTTTATAATTTGGTGGTCGCCATTGCAAATTATTTTACGCTGGTATACCAGAACAGATTTAGCACAGTACCATATACTAGCGCAACGCTGACGCTATCATCGCATTAACACAATTAATACGTAATACTACGGAGTTGATAATTATGTATGATCTTCTTTTCACATTAAGTGAGCAAGTTTTAGTTATGCATACACATAAAGCTTCAGAATCTCAGCCGTTTGATAAGATACCCCAGAACGTTCTAACTTCTTGTCGTGAAGATTTGATCAGGTCTAGTGGTCAGAGCTCTGCTCTTCGCACTGTATACTAACCGGCCCGGTTTGATCCAGGGCTACGTATCTCGGATGGTGACGATAAAGGGGGGTCCCAGACGTAAATAATCATAATTGCTTGAACGGATCTGTAAAAACCAAGTAACCAACCAACCCTCTAACCAAAGCGAACTTAGTCGGCGTGCATGTAGATACGATCCAGAAGAGCCAGCTCATCCAACAGATCCTTTCTCTCTTCTGTAGTTTCTGCCAACAAATAACAATAATTTCGTCATTATTTACAAACCTTTGGATATAGCATATCTGGAGAGCGAGTTGTATTGGAAGAATATAAATTTACCTGTTTACAGATTATAATGCAATGTTGCTCGTAGTGTTCTTCCTCGTAAACCTTGTGATATTTTTGTACAGAAAGACACAACTTAGATAAATGCCTTACCTTTAAATGACAACTTGGAAAATTATAGGGCACAGGAAAATGTCATCTATTTAAATGGTATTATTTTAAATTGTCATCGTTGTTATCTCCATGGAATTGTACAAATTATTTGTCAAAAATTTTGTTCATAATTAGAATTGAATATGATTAGCGACGAATGTGTGTGTTTACCTGCTGCAACGCCCTCTGCAGTCCCTGGAGAGTAGCATCTTTGTCTTCAAACATGTTATCAGCACCCGTTCCCATGGTGATTTGACGCCCTTTCCGATCAACCTCCGGCTCCGTGATAGCAACCACCTGTCAATAATGTTCATAATCATATTAATTCAATTTATAGGATAATAACACTACAGGGAAATTTCACTCAGAATAATTATAATCTATTTGGTTCGAAAAACATTTCAAATTACGTGATTACCAAGTTGTCTTGGTAATCACGTAATTTGAAATGTTGAGGAGATTGATTCATTGTTGTAGCTATTTGTTTGTTTTTTCGAACATGCTCCAGCTCGAAATGTCTGTTAAAGGGACAGGTCCACTTTTACAAAACGTCTGAACAGCCTTCAGTTGACGGATGGGGATCAATGTAACACGCAAAAAAAAAATCAGAGCGAACAGCCCTCTAATTTGGATTCTACGAATGAAAAACCAATGCGTCCCTCCATTTAAACTATATATCGGTCAATAAAGGAGTTCAACTGATTTAGCATAATATTACAACAATATAGTACTAATTCTCGTAAAGGTATTGTGAAGCCGACATTTGTTAACGTATGTCACGGAAAAAGATCTAAAAAAAAAAAGAATATATAATTACATGTAGTCAGTTTAAGCGATGTTTGGGTATTTTGCTTGGTAAACGCTCACACATTAGTTCTTATGCGCGAGTCACGTAGCTAGCGCGGGTCACGTAGGGGTCATGCATACCGATCTGGCACTCCGTGAAATCTATGTACAAACTTACTCACCGGCCGAAAATACGTATGTACCTAATTAACCGACGTCCCTCAGTTTATTCAGTTTTAGGTCTAACTCCACGAAAAAGAGATTTCAAGCCCTAATTTTTTCAGACATGCTATTAAATGACATTTCCTTTCATATAAGACAATAACCTCGCAACTTTTGAATTTTGGCTTGCAAAAGTGGATCTCTCCCTTTAAAGACTATTAAATGTTATATCTAAATGCGATTATGTTGTCCGAAATTTATAATCTTGATCCATATTGTTTCTGTATGTGTAAGAACTGTACTTTAAGAAGAAGAAGAAAAGGAAAAATTATTTTCATGTTAATGATCTGTGGCTGTTTTTATGCCAAAGATATTGGTTAAGGAACTTTTGGGGGGGCTTGTTTTACTACTACAGCCAGTTCCGCTCAGTAGCAATTTCTGTATAGACTACATGACATGGTCTTTACCTTTATATCTTTAAAACGTGAACAACTTTAACACACCCATAATTCCTTCAGAAGGAGTGAGACAGAGTGGACATTTGGGCATTTGGGCAAACTGGCACATTGAAAATGTGAATGTTTTGAAGGCCACATGACTATGTACGAACTGGTCATATAGAAAATGTAGATTAGACCGATATGGAGTTAGACGAACTGGCCGTCCCTTATAATAGTTAGTCGGCCGTACACAAAATATCAATAATATTGACCTGATAACTATTTGACCCACCTTTGGAACGAAAACGAGGCAAAGTACGATAGTTGTCGCAAGTATGATGGCGCCCCCTACGAAGGAGAAGACAAAGTTGATGTCGCCCCTGCTGTAGTAGATGTATGCGAATGGTATGGCGATCAGACATGTCAGGCAAACCGTGTACACAGACATAGCGATGTATTTACCTGGTAGGGGACACAATTCAAACATAATCTCATACCTCATGTGATACTGAGCTCAGCTGTCACTTAAGCTAGGGAAAGACATGTAGTCGGGATAATAATTCACATTGATTACTCCAAAATAATTGCTTTGTAAAATATAGGAAACGTTTGGAGACAAACAGGAAACAATTTAAGGTAGGTCACGTAACTTTTGATTAACTATATATTTTTCCTATGATTGTTTCATTATTTTGTTCATTATAATATCTCCCGACGATCTTAAATTAGATCATAAGTCATAAGAGACGATATTTGTTTTCTCTTTGGGAGGATGATAATTTATAATCTTGTAAACATTATGATATCAAAGCCATATACGATACACAGTTTAAACTATTTTGGTATTCATTTTATGTCAAATGTAATGAATAAAAAATTAGCATAACGTAATAATGTCAGAAGTTAAACGGTTATGTAAAAGCACTATCCAGACAGTTTTCTAGTTTTATATATCAAAAGATACTTAAATTATAGGTTAGACTTAAAATTATGCATGTCGGGCCATTTTCTTCCTTGGAATTATTCATATTCTAGAGCAAAAGTGCTTATACCGTAGAACACCGTCGTGAAGCACCCCCAATCACCTATATGCATCTTGCTTTTTAAAGAGCGCTCTCTATGTGTCCAAAAATGGAGACGTTAATCAAGAATGCAAATAATGGTGACGAATATTCATGAGAATAATAATGGAGGTGAATCTCATGGAAACGTCACATAATAATACA